>SNQJ01S0001204.1:112221-123325 GCA_010110895.2 Picea sitchensis
GAAGGAATTTGCAGACATCTTTGCTTGGCAGTATGATGATTTGAAGACTTTTGACACAGAGGTGATTCAACATAAAATTCCCTTGAATAAAGACACCAAACCATTCAAGAAGAAGCTTAGATCCTTTAACCCTTTGTTGTTGCCCACAATGGAAAGAGAAATTAAGAAACTGTTGGATGCCCGCATTATCATTCCTCTCAGGTATTCAGAATGGATTGCTAATCTTGTGTCGGTTAGGAAGAAGAATGGGGAGATCAGACTCTGCATCGACTTCAGAAATTTGAACAAATGCTCTAGGAAAGACAACTACCCTCTGCCTAAAATGGAGCATATGTTGCAAAAGGTGTCAGGATCAAAGGTAATGTCCTTTATTGATGGGTTTTTCGGATACAATCAGATTGCTGTCCATCCGGATGACAAAGAAAAAACTGTCTTTACCACTCCATGGGGTACGTTTATGTACGAGAACATGCCCTTTGGATTGATGAATGAAAGGGCGACATTCCAAAGAGAAATGGACATTGCTTTCGTTGGGGAGAAAGATAAATTTGTCCTGATTTGTCTTGATGATATCATTGTTTTCTCAAGCAGCCACGATCTTCAGTTGCAGCACTTAAGAAGGACATTTATGAAATGTCGAAGGTATGGCATCTCTCTTAATCCGAAAAAATCAAATTTTGCACTTAAGGAGGGGAAATTACTTGGGCATATTGTTTCAGATGATGGTGTTAAGATTGACCCAAAGAGGGTAGAAGCAATTAAAAATTTGTCTCTTCCTAGATCAAAGAAAGACATTCAGTCTTTCCTTGGGACTATTAATTTTGTCAGAAGATTTATAGTGAATTTTGCTGAACTCACAAAGCATATCACTGCTATGTTGAGGAAAGACTCTGAGGTAAAGTGGACTGAAGCAGCCAGACATTCGTTCAATGCCATCAAGGAAGCCATCACAACAGCCCCTGTGTTGATCAGCCCTGATTTCTCCAAGGTATTTTACATTTTTTCATTTGCTTCCAGTGATACGATCGCAGCAGTACTCTTGCAGAAGAATGCTGATGATCAAGAGCAGTCGGTTGCCTTCTTTAGTAAGGTCTTGAGGGATGCAGAGGTAAAGTATGAGTTGTTGGAAAAACAAGCATATGCACTTATCAAGTCACTGAAAGCTTTCAGGTTCTACATTCTTCAGGAAAAGGTAATAGCTTTTGTTCCTTCCAGTTCAGTCAAATATGTTCTTGTCCAACCCGACATTGATGGAAAAAGGAGTAAGTGGATAGCCAGATTGATTGAGTTCGATGTTGAAATCAAACCAGCAAAACTAGTGAAAGGCCAGGGCCTTGCCAAACTCCTGGCAGAGGAAAATTGTAAGCTACTTGACATAAATTTGATGAGTGTTGATGCAGAAAATGTTCCATCTTCAGAAGACAAGGAAGGTGAGAGAATGCAGGTTTCAGCTCATCTAGCTGATTGTAAGTGGTACAGCCATATCATTTAGTTTCTGCAGACTTTATCAGTCCCATTAGATTTAACAAAGACTCAAAGAAGGGCTTTGAATCTCAGAGATATAAATTTCTGCATCAATGATAATTTGTTGTTCTGGAAGAATCCCATTGGTTAGTTGTTGAGGTGTGTAAATCAAGAGGAGGCATTTAAAGTCATGTGTGAACTTCAGAATAGTGAATGTGGAGGAATCCCATTTGGCTTAACAAATGCACTAGCCACTTTTATGAGGTTGATGAACGATGTATTGAGACCCTTCACCAAATCCTTTGTGGTAGTATATTTGGATGACATACTCATATTTATCATAACGTGGGAGGAGCACATGCAGCATATTCAGTAGGTTTTGAGCACTCTACGGAAACACAAGCTTTATGCCAACTTGGAAAAATGATCTTTTGGAATGAACAAGGTCCAATACCTAGGCTACATTGTTGATGAACATGGGGTACATGTTGATACAACTAAGATCCAAGTCATTCGTGACTAGCCTGCCCCAACCACATTGACTGAGCTTCAAAGCTTCTTAGGGATCGCCAATTTTTACTGACGGTTCATGTTGGGATTATCCCATATTATCTGGGCCCTCAGCCAGGAGACCAAGGGTGGTGGTAGGGACAAGTTCATGTGGGGGAAGGATCAACAATGAGCATTCAAAGATATGAAACATCGTTTGTGCTCAGCTCCAGTACTCTCCTTTCCATATCTGCAACAACCATTCGAGATTGAGATTTATGCATCTACTATGTTGTGGGTGCAATTCTCACTCAACACAGGCATCTGGTGGCATACCATAGTGAGACACTCTTCAATATTGTCTGTAAATACCCCACCTATGACAAGGAAATGTATTCCATTGTACAAGCATGTCGTCAATGGAAACATTACATTCTAGGACAAAGACGATCATACACACTAATCACAAGCCTCTGCAGTTCATACAGACACGGAGGAAATTGCAGAATGACTGCCATCAGAAGTGGTCCACCTACCTGTAGCAGTAACAACTCAACATCAAGTATAAGACAAGTATCTCCAATCATGTCTTTGACTGCCTCAGTCGGACTCTTGTGGCTACACTTACCACTGTTCTCTGTTCCTGTGGCCATGAAACATCTGAGTGGCCCCAACTTTACTAGCAAGATCCAAAATTTTCCACCACATATCATCTCTTGGGTACAGGCACCATTGTCACTTATTTTTGCATTCAGGATGGACTCTTATGCTACCTGGGCCATCTCATTGTTCCTACAAGTCAGCATGCAAAGTTGATTTGGGAATCCCACTACAGACAAGTGGCAGGACATTTTGGCGTAGAGAAAACTGTGGTCGTCCTTCAGAAACTTTTTTATTGGCCAAAACTTCGACTGGACGTCAGCAAGTATATCATATCTTGCATTGCCTGCGCCATTTCCAAGCCAGCCATCAAGAATCAAGGCTTATACACCCCTCTTCCTATTCTTGAGAAGTCGTGGGAGTCCATCTCCATGGATTACATGTCTATTTTGTCGTCCACCAAGCACAAAAATAATTGTGTGTTTGTGGTCATTGATCGGTTTTTTAAGATGGCCATCCTCACAACCTATAATAAGATTGTCACAGCGGTCGATACTGTCAATCTCTTCTTAAAACGAGTTTGGTTTCACTTTGGAATACCACAAACCATCATCTTCAACTGATACAGCAGGCTCCTTAGCACCTTTTGGTTGAGTCTCTGGTCTCTATTGGACACCAAGCTCACAAAATCCACTTCTTTTCCACCCCCAAACCAATGGCCAAATCGAGTTCATCAATCACATGATTGTGCACATCCTGCACATGTATAATTCTAATCATCCCCATACATGGGATGAGAGTCTCCCATATGTCCAACACAGTTACAACAAGGCTCTCCATAGTTCCACCATCCATAGCCCATTTCAAGGGGGTCTGAGATTCCAACCCTTGGGACCGATTGATGTTTCACTTCCTCTTTCCACTGCACAGACAGACTCTTCCCTTGATCATTCTAAGGTAAAAAAAGCCACTATATTCATTGAGTGGATTCAACACATCCACCAACAGGTCCAAGATATTTTGCATAAATCCAATGCTAAGTACAAGCAACACCATGATAAACACAGGGTACCACACCAGTTTCAGGTTGGCGACAACGTCTAATTACATTTGAAAAAGGAGCTTCTCACCAGGCCCCATCGAAAGCTTCATCCACTTCATTATGGGCCTTACACTATCACCAAGGTTGTGGGTAGCAATGCTTTTGAGCTCAACACGCCACACTTCCTTGGTTTGCATCCAGTATTCAATGTGGACCTCCTTCAACCATATTTTCCAACATTATTGGACACCTCTGATATCGTCAAACAACTGACGCTAACAGAGCTCAACCCTGACTACATGGAACAAGCATCCACCGATCATATAGTGGACACATAGGTCAAGGGCACTCGCTAGTAGTAGATCCATCTTTATTGGGTTATCAAGGTAGGGAAACTCCTACACCAAGGCAAGTGGCTCACCCGAGGCCAAATCCAATAGAATTTTCCTCACCTGATGGGGGAACTCAATGAAATGGAGACCATTGCTTCCTAAGGGGGGAGGATTGATCCAGATGGATATTGGTGGCCACCCACCTATTCCAACTAGATCCTCGTGTTCATTTTTGTTTAGCACGTCTTTCTGTACTACTTTATAATTGTGATTTGTATACTTCTAGGGATTTCTGAAGACTCACACATTCTCTAAGTGGATATGGGTGGCCTATTGCCTAATCCGACTAGCCTATTTTGTATGTTTTCATGTCAGCACATATTGTTGTACTTTTAGGGTTGTTTTGGGGCCCTAAACATTGTTTTTTGGCTCGCCATAATCAAACTATAGACATAGTTAGATTATGACAACGGAATGTGTATCTCTCTAAAATACCTTTCCAATGGGCTATCACTCACCTAAAATAGAGGTCGTATGCAAAAGTTATGACCCTATGAAGTTGAGGTACCAAATTACACCAACTTACCCATAGGGCCCACATGAATTTTGGTGTTTCACCTTCTAGGGTTAGGTTTTTTGATGTCTAGGGTTTTTTCATTCATGAGTAATATGAAAAGGGCCTATGGAGCCTCATTTTTCTCAGACAACTGCGTGTAGCATCCACATCTCTTATCAGAGATAGCTACCACCATTCGAGCAAGTTTCACTTCTACAATTTTACAGTTTCAGCCTATTTCATTATTTAATAGAAGATATTGTTCACTGAATATTTGTGTTATTCTTCCTATCTCTATGTTTATGGTATTCAATCTGTAATCAATTTGTTCTACTCCTAAATATGGATCATATATGTTGGGATTTGTCTTCACAAGGAGAAAAGGATCTTGGCAGTGCAAATTTCATTTCGGGCATGGAAATTAAAAGCGATAAAAATAACAAGAAAAAATTGTTAAATCAAAGGAAATATGTTCAGACAATATTGCAAAGGTTTAATATGGAGGAATGTAAAGAAGTAAAGATACCTATTCTTGCAGGGTAAAGTTATCTATGGATCGGTGTCCCAAGACACGGGAAGAGGAAGAGGACATGTATCACTTTCCATATCTGAGTGTGGTTGGAAGTTTGATGTATGAAATGGTCTATACTATACTATACATTGAACATCCAATAGGATTTTTGAGTAGGTATATGTCAAAACTAGGGAAGGAGCATTGGACAACAATAAAGAGGGTTTTCAGGTATTTACATGGTACTACTAGTTATGGATTATGATACCAAGGAAGACCAAGATTGGACATAGTGTTGGAAATACATGGATTTGTTGATGCAGACTAGGTTGGAGATTTGGATCGTAGAATATATACAAGTGGGTATGTGTTTAACCTATTTGGAGAAGCAATACATTGGATGAGAAAAATATTGTTTGTAGTGGCACTCTCAACTATAGAAGTTTAATACATGGAAGCCACTCATGAAATCAAGGAAGAAATATGATTACAAATATTGTGTTTAGTTGTCGGGTTGGTACAACAAGTTGTAAGGATATATTGTGACAGCTAGAGTGCAATCTTCCTAGCAAAGAACATGGATTATCATTCAAAGAAAAATCATATAGATGTTAAATATCACTTTGTGAGAGACATGACTGAAGAAAAGAAGGTGGTGCTTATGAAGGTGGACACTTTGAATAATGTTGTAGATTCATTAATAAAATATGTGAGAAATGATAATTTCACTTAATAAAAATATAAAATACACACACACACACACACACACACACACACACACACATTACATAGAGGCTTTTCTCTGGAAACACAAAATGGTAAAACCAACAATGTGTTTAGAGCCACACCTTTAATCTTTTGTTCATCATATCATCATTTTTCACGATAAATTACATATATATGATCCCATGGCATCCAAAACCCCTAATACATTGACCTAGATTAGTCAACAACCCTAATTCCTTAAACAAAATTAGAAAACCATTGGTGAAAATCATGTGCCCAAAAACTGTCAAAAAAGAAACACAAATTAATACAAAAAAACAATTCAAGGCGGCTCCCACCCCCTGTGACCCCCTAGGTAGGGGAGCGGATAGCCACACCCCCTCCCCCCAACTCAAACCCCCCTTCATGCCCATCTCAATGCAAACACCATATCTAGTCGTGCAAAGAATATGACACATACCCAACAAATTTTCTTGAATTTATGTGTTATACAATATACATTGTGACACTTTGAGACATTAATTTCTTATAGCATATAAAGAATTACAACCAACATTAACAAGTTTTCTATTACAATTAGTCAAAAGATAATATCTTGAGCTCTATATACACTTAATAAATGTTCATACATCACCCCTATCGAGGATTGTTACTTACTAAATAGTATTTGAGTTGATCAATTCAATGAGATCCATCTTGTATCAACATCTTTTAATAGTTTTTTACCATTCATAATACCATAAGAAAAAATTTGAAATGTTTAAAATTGTTTGGGACTACGACAAAAGTATTTGTAAGCCTCACATACATAACTAATACTCCATCTTCTCCAACACATACCAACTTTTTTGCAATCATTAAATGATCCATACCACCATTTTCCTTCAAACTGTTAATAACAATCTCATAAATATTTTCAGTTGCAGAATTATCCCTCATTTTATGAATCTCAAGTATATAGTAATGCCTAATATGTTCATTAACCATATAAATGCTAGTGCAGATCCACGAAGTTTTATTAATAGTTGTAACCTCATCCAAAGACAACAAGAAAAACCTACCATTTTCAATCTTCTCTTTCATATCATCATTTTCTAATTTAACTAGATTTCTTTTCCATTCCAAACCACTCATTATATACTATTGAGAAGATAAAATATTCAACACTTGAATAAAATATAGATATTTCGATTAGTGGAAATAGGGTGTAGAAAAAGAAAATAAAGGCTCAGTGAAGGACAGACTCTTTCATGAGTAACCTCTGTCATTGAAGGTCATGTAATCTAGATAATCTATCATAGGACTACCTCTATATAAGATGTGAAATACAATGCTTAATTTCCTTTCCTTGGATAACAAAATCATTTCCATTGTCTTTCCAAATAGATATGTGATGGTTCCTCCACTTGCCTCAAGTTTTCCCTTACTTATTTAAGTATTTCTTATATACATCTTCATAATTGAGATGTCGACATTCCTTGGAATATTCCCATCTGATAATATATTTATCGTCACCATTTACAATTTTCTTATCATACACCTTTTATACATGCTTCTCTATTGTATCCATATGTAATTTCACTACCTTGCCAAGTTTTCAACTACATATGATGCATATAACTTCTCATGTATTCTTTTTCTCATTTGTTGGAGGTATTGGTTCAACAAATGGAAATTTTGAGACCAAATCCACTTGGAATAGTATCCATATGTCTCATTGGCCTTTTCTCATTTTCCATTAATGGATTATGTCACCTTCCAAGGAAAAACCTTCAACATTTTTATGTCATCTTTAGGATCTTCATTGTCTCGACCATCTCCATTGAATCTATCTTGATTGTGTGTCCATTGGAATCTATTTCTACATTTCCCAGACTGATATTTAACCCGTAAGATATCATGTGCATCACCCATCTCTCTAATCCTCATTTCTATACTAGATCTATTATATCTGTACCATTAATTTTTCAAAATGTGCATGCAAAAATCACTATTAGAAATTATGCATCTCAATTTATGAAGAACAATAATGTCCTAATGCAAATATGAAGTCTTTAGAAATAATCTCCTCTGAATCATATTTCACATTATTGTATCAAGTATGGTTGAAAGTATGTCTAACTTTTGTATAGATTTTGATTTTTGTGAACATTATGTATATGGATATCAAAATCTGGTAAGACTCCCTTTGGTGCAATGAAGGCAAAGCGAATTTTACAGTTGGTTCACAGTGATGTGTTTGGAGCTATGTCAGTTCCATCACTAGGAAAAATTTTGTACTATGTCATTTATAGATGACTTCTCAAAGAATACATGGATATATTTCCTCAGGAAGAAATATGAATCATGCATTTGGTTAAAAGAGTTTAAGGCTCTTGTCGAGAATCAAACCGAGAAAATAATTAAGGTGTTGAGGATGAATAATGGTGGAGAATTCTAGGGAAACAAATTTGAATAATTTTGTAAGAAGTGCGGTATAGAAAGGAAAAAAACTACTACATATACACCTCACTAGAATGGAGTTGCAGAAAGGATGAATAGGACATTGATGGGAAAATCAAGGTGCATTCTCAGTGGTGTCGGCTTAGGAAAGGAATTTTGGGTAGAGGCAGTGGATATTGCATGTTACCTAGTCAATTGATCACCCTCATCAGTACTAGATGAAAATAATCCACACAAGGTATGGACTAGTAAGAAACCTTATCTCACACATCTTAGGATATTTGGTTGTGATGCCTATGTTCACATTCCAAAGTAAAATAGGAGTAAGATAGATAAAAAGGTTGAAAAGTGTATCTTTATTGGGTATAAATATGGTCTGAAAGGTAATAAGCTTTGGAACCTATAAATTAAAAAGGTAGTGTATAGTCTAGATGTAGTATTTAGAAAAATCAAAGATGTTGTCAAAAAATAATTCCTACCAAGAAAAGAAGAACGAGAGAAATTAGATTTTGAGTTGAAGGATGATGAATCAGACTCTACAGAAGAAAAGGAATCAGAAGAAGAATATTCTTATACTCCAGAATGAGGAGATCTATTCGGTAAATAAGGAAACAAGAAAGGTATACTCCACCTGATTTCCATTCAAATTTTTCTTTATTTATTATTGATGATGATCCTAAAACTGTTAGGGAGGCAGTGGATTCAAAGGATGAAAAACTATGGAAAAAAACAATGATTGAAGAAATGGAAGCCTTAGACAAGAATGAGGCTTGGGATCTAGTGGAGTTTCTAACTAGAAGATATCCCATTAGCAAAAAATGGGTGTTTAAGAAGAATTTGAATGCAGAATTCAAAGTGGAGAAATACAAAGCTTGATTAATAGAAAAAGGTTATTCCCAGGTACAGGGAATTGACTTTAGTGAGATTTTTTTTCTTGTTTCCAAGTTAACTTTAATTAGATTTCTTTTATTTGGTATTCCTACATGGGGATCTAGGAGAAGAAATCTACATGAAGTAGCCAGATAGATTTGTTGTGAAAGGAAAGAAGAGATGGTATGTAGGATGAAAAGTTTGTGTATGGGTTAAATCAATCACCAAGGATGTGGTATAAAAATTTGATACTTATATGTTGGGATTTGGCTTCACAAGGAGAAAAGTAAATCATTGTGTGCATTTAAAATTAATTAATGATCATCCTATTTATTTGATAGTGTATGTGGATGATATTTTATTGATAGGAAATGACAAGGCGATTATCCCGGATGTGAAAACTCAATTGTCCTCTAAATTTGACATGAAGGATCTTGGTGCTGCAAATTTCATTTTGGGCATGGAAATTAAAAGAGATGAGAAAAACAAGAAACTCTGGTTAAATAAGAGGAAATATGTTGCGACAATATTGCAGAGGTTTAATATGTAGAAATGTAAAAAAGTCAAGATCCCTATTCCTATAGGTGTAAATTTATATATGGATCGGTGTCCCAAGACACGGGAAGAGACAGAGGACATGTACCATGCCCCATATGCAAGTGTGGTTGGAAGTTTGATGTATGCAATGGTTTGTACTAGACTAGACATTTCACATGCAATAGTATTTTTGAGTGGGTATATGTCAAAACCAGGGAAGGAGAATTTGACAACAATAAAGAGGGTTTTCAGGTATTTGCATGGAACTACTAGTTATGGATTGTGCTACCAAGGAAGACCAAGATTGGACATATTGTTGGAGATACATGGATTTGTTGATGCAGAATAGGCTGGAGATCTAGAACATAGAATATCTACAAGTGAGTATGTGTTTAACCTATTTGGAGAAGCAATTAGTTGGATTAGAAAATGATGGTCTGTAGTGGCACTCTCAACTACAGAAGTTTAATACATGGAAGGCACTCGTGCAAGAAAGAAAGCAGTGTGATTAAAAATATTCTGTTCATTTATTGGATTGGTACAACAAGATGTAAGGATAGATTGTGATAGCCAGAGTGCAATCTTCCTAGCAAAGAACCTGGTTTATCATTTAGAAAAATAATATTGATGTTCAATATCACTTTGTGAGAGACATGGTTGAAGAAAATAAGGTGTTGTTGATGAAGGTGGACACTTTGAAGAATGTTGTAGATTCATTAATAAAATATGTGAGAAATTAGAATTTCTCTTAATAAAAATAGAAAACACACACACACACATTACATAGAGACTTTACTCGGGAAACCCGAAATGGGAAAACCAACAACTTGTTTAGAGTCCCACATCTAATCTTTTATTCATAATATCATCATTGTTTACAATAAAATACATATATAGGATCCCATGCCATTCCAAACCCCTAATCCATTGACCTATATTAGTCAACAACCCTAATTCCTTAACCAAAATTAGAAAACAATCGATGAAAACCATGTGCCCAAAAATTGTCAAAAAAGAAACGCAAAATAATACCAAAAAAAAATTCAGGGGGGCTCTTACCCCCTATGGCCCGCTAGGTATGGGGGGGGATAGCCCCCCCTACACGCCCAGCATAATGCAGACACTAGATCTAGTCTTGCTAAGAATATAAAACATACCCAACAAATTTGATTGAATTTATGTATTATACAACATACATTGTGACACTTTGAGACATTTTCATGAGGACATTAATTTCATATAGCATAGGAAGAATTCCAACCAACATTAACTGTTGGAAATACTAAAACAACTGAGAGGGGGGGTGAATCAGTTGTTTATAAGCTTAAACAATTTTATACCTTTTAAATAATTATAAAGAATTCTTCTTGTGTCATCAAGCAACATACAGCATATGGACAGTAAGAGTATAGATCATCAGTCACACATGAAATACACACAGAGACAGATTTTCACGAGGAAACCCATAAAGGGAGAAAACCTCTTCTTCTTCTAAATGATAGCCAATCTTTTTATGTTCTGTACATCATTTACAA
>SNQJ01S0001204.1:130914-141204 GCA_010110895.2 Picea sitchensis
TGTATTTCATCTGCTCTGCCTGTCCTTTTCTCCAATCCTCATATACAATTCATTTCATTCTGTATATCAATCAGATTTCATCCTTAACTCCTTCTCCTTTCTCCTTTCTAACTGTTTCGTTCTTTTTCCATTCAGAACAGCCACCCCAATTCAGTCTCTCTCATTTTATTTTATACATGATTCCTTAACGATTCCACTTCCCCTTCCAATGGGAAATCCGAGGACATCTGTCTTGGCAACTGAAACGCTAACCAATTCGTCATCATCAGTCTGTTTCACTTAATGAATTCATAACTGAAGCGTTAATGTGTGAGGAACAACAGCAACCCTCCGATCAATGCTTGATCCAACGGTTCAGATCCCATCAGGATTTCACTCATCGCGAATTTGGCATTCTCATTGTCGATATGCACATGTACTCAGAACCCCCGATTCTCTGATTGAGCCTCCAGGCTGCCACGCGTCCACACGAATAGACGGTCCAGATCCCGTCGGGATTTCACCTTGGCTTTAACGGCTGCGATCAGATAGCGAAATCGCATATCGCGATTTTAGGGTTTTCGTTGTCGAGTGAACTTTGCATATTGAAATCCCGATCCCCGAATCTCCGATGGCTTATCTCCCTTGCAACTTCTGTAGATCTGACGGTTGTCGGCCTTTCGGGAAATTTGGATGGGATCCAACGGTCACTGGATCTCTCTCTTCCTTCTTCTCTATAAACTCTTGCTGCGCGCGTTTTCTTCAATGTTGTTCCTCCTTAGCTTTTACGTCCGAATCCCCAAGGGGTTTTATCCTTCTTATCCTGCCATCTCCACTGTTGCCATTAATGACAACAACCATCAACACGTATTCGTTGCTTGTTCAATATTTGCCAACATTAACAATGTCTCTATTATATTTAGTCGAAAGAGAAGATCTTGAGCTATATCTACACTTAATAAATGTTCATACATCACCCCTACCGAGGATTCTTACTTACTAAATAGTATTTGAGTTGATCAATTCAATGAGATCCATCTTGTATCAACATCTTTTAATAGTTTCTTTCCATTCATAATACCATCAGAAAAATTTTGAAATGTTTAAAATTGTTTGGGACTGCGACAAAAGTATGCATAAGCCTCACATACATAACTAATGCTCCATCTTTTCCAACACATACCAACTTTTTTGTGATCATTAAATGATCCATACCACCAATTTCCTTCAAATTGTTAATAACAAGCTCATAAATATTTTCAGGTGTAGAATTATCCCTCATTTTATGAATCCCAAGTACATAGGAATTCATAATATGTTCATCAACCATATAAATGCTCATGCAGATCCATGAAGTTTTATTAATATTTGTAACTTCATCCAAAGACAATGAAATAAACCTACCATTTGCGATCTTCTCTTTCATATCATCCTTTTCTACTTTAACTATATTTATTTTCCATTCCAAACCACTCATTATATACTATTGATAAGACCAAATATGCAACACTAGAATAAAAGATAGATATTTGAAACAAGGTGTAGAAAAAGAAAATAAAGGCTCCATGAAGGATGCACTCTTTCACGAGTAACCTCTATCATTGAAGGTCATGTAATCTAGATAATCTATCATAGCAATACCTCTAGATAAGATGTGAAATACAATGCTTGATTTCCTTGTCTTGGATAACAAAATTATTTCCATTGTCTTTCCAAATAGTTATGTGATGGTTCCTCCACTTGCCTCAAGTTTTCCCTTACTTATTTATGTATTTCTTATATTCATATTCATATTTGACATGTCAACATTCCTTGGAATATTTCCATATGATAATAGATTTATCCTCATCATTTACAATTTTCTTATCATACACCTTTCCTACATGCTTCTCTATTGTATCCATATGGAATTTCACTACCTTGCCAAGTTTACAACTACATATAATGCATCTAACTTCTCATGTATTTTGTTTCTCATTTGTTGGAGGTATTGGTTCAACAAATGGAAATTTTGAGACCAATTCTACTTGGAATAGTATCCCTATATCTCAGCGGCCTTTTCTCATTTTCCATGAATGGATTATGTCACCTTCCAAGGAAAAACATTCAACATTTTTATGTCATATTTAGGATCTTCATTTTCTCGACCATATTCATTGACTCTACCTTGATTTTATGCCTATTGGAATCTATTTGTACATTTCCCAGACTGATATTTAACCCTCTAGTTTCATCTCCATAGTGGTAAGGTATCTTGTGCATCACCCAACTTGCTAATCCTCATTTTTGTACTAGATCTATTCTATTTGTACCATTAATTTTGCAAAATATGCATGCAACAATCACTATTATAAATTACGCATCTCAATTTATGAAGAACACTAATGCAAATTTGAAGTCTTTAGAAATAATCCCCTATGGATCATATTTCCAATTATTGTATTCAAGTATGGTTGAAAATATGTCTAACTTCTCTATAGATTTTGATTTCTGTGAACATTATGTATATGGGAAGTAGAATTTGGTAAGATTCCCCTCTAGTGCAATGAGGGCAGAGGGAATTTTATAGTTGGTTCACAGTGATGTGTTTGGACTTGTGTTGGTTCCATCATTGGGAAAATTCATGTACTAAGTTTCATTTATAGATGACTTCTCGAGGAATACATGGATATATTTCCTTAGGAAGAAATATGAAGTCTTTGGCAGGTTTAAAGATTTTAAGGCTCTTGTGGAGAATCAAACAGATAAAAGAATTAAGGTGTTGAGGACGGATAATGGTGGAGAATTCTGGAGAAATGAATTTGAAGAATTCTATAAGAAGTGCGGTATAGCAAGTGTAATACCCTGAGGTCGAACCCCAAGTGTAAATGTAAATGCAAATGTACTTAAGTTGGTGAGTTGTTTGATATCATTTTTGTATGCACCTTCAATGGCATAGTGCGCACATGTATTGCATACTAAAATGATAAAGTGTGCACATTAAAGGATACCGCGCATAGAAAACTTAAATGTGCACGATTTTGAGGCCAAAGAGCCTTTCTGTATATGTTTTGTTTCATAGGCTAGTGAGCCAATTATTACAAACTTTATGTATTGAATTAGGCCAGAGAGCCTAGATGCTAAAGGTCAGTGAGCCTATTTTTTTTATATGTCTTATCATCAATATAATATATCGTTGCGTGTAGACCAACCATGATAAAAGAGTATGGGGGACTAAACTCCACTAGTTAGGGAAAGGGGGGGTTAAAAGTTAAGGAAAAGGGCTAAGCTAGGGAGCTTAAGCCAAAAAGGAATATTATATTAATATTCCTTAAAGCATAAAGTGTGAATAACTGTTTTATCCTAAGTTCTAAGGATAGGGACAAGTGGGCCAAAGTAGCTCCCAACATGACAAGTGTCAAGTTGCGAACATGCATACATATAGTTTGGACTTAGTTCATTTTCCCATTCATTCCATCATCATTCACTCACTCATTCAATTGTCCTCTGTACCTTCCTATACATGTATCCATACATGTACCTGTATTCGTACCCTTACCTGTATCTATACCTGGTTAGCTTGGGAGATGGATTGAAGAAGCAGGTTGTCAGGCCCGTGGGATATTGAAGAGGCGGGTTGTCAGGCCCATGAGAAATTTCTCTCTAGGTGAGATAATTGTTGGGAATTGATTTCCAGAAGGTGCCAAGATGCAACTACAGAGCTCTGAGACTTACTGTCTAGCTTGTTGTTTAAGCCTGTAAAGGAAGTGGGGCAGATGAAGGATTGTTGAGCAGAGAAGGGGCACACTTCCTAGGGTGGGATAGGCATGTGGAGAATGAGGGATTGTAGGTTGTTAGTTTGAGTTGGCACCTGTGACAGAGTCTTTCCTATTGTCTGAGATACATCAACCTAGTTAGGAATCCCTTTACCCAGGTGGATTTTAGTCCCATCTAATGGGTGACCAACTATTGAGAGTGATGAGCAACGTGGTCTAAGGCGGAGAGGTTCATGGAAGGTCTGCATGCAATTGGTGATATTTTTTACCAAGATAAGTGTCCATTTTGTGTTAAATTACATGTTGCATTATTATCTATGCGTTTATTTTTATGGGTTTTTTCCTGTGTGTGGTTTATACCTGTTTTTATATTTATGAGTAATGCATGTCTATGTTCCATGTATATGTTTACTTTTATTTCTGTATGAATCTGTGTAGTTACATAATGTATTTGTCTGTTTCAAGTTTTATTTATAAAGTTCGAAAACTTTTGCGTGGCATAGCCCAATTGGATGTTGGGGATGTTACAATATGGTATTAGAGCTCCAGTTTTCAACACTGAGCCTCGATGGGCCGAGAAAGTTGAGTTGAAGTGAAATTTCATAGAGAATTGATTTCGAAGTGGCCAAATTTCAAGTTACAGAGCATCCATGGTAAAAATTAGAAGCAATTGCGTGGAATTGGGCAAAAGATCCAAATTGTATTGTTAAATTCATGGGAAAATTGAGAAATTTGGCCAAGTGGTGAGATATTATTAATTTAATATCTATTCTAGAAAATTCTGACCTGGAATTGGTCGAATTTGAAGTTACAGGGAAGCCATGATAGATTGAGCGAGAATAGTTGATTAAAATTCTCAATTCGTGAATTGAGTTTGGGATAAATTTGTTTCAGGAATTTCAACTAGAAATGATTTGTTTTTGCAGAGGTTGAATTGGTGTTATCAGGGTGAGATTAAACAAATTTCATGGTTGCAAAATCTATGGTGAAAATTGGGAAAACGTTTGGCAAGAGCCCCAATTTCTACAGCAGAATTCATGAGGAATTGATGCACATAAAATGAATGTGTGTAGGTGTGCGCACTAAAAATGCATGATGTGCAATGAAAATATTGTGATATGTGGAAAATAAGTGTGCATGGCTATGCACGCTAAAATTTGGCACTGCGTGGTACAAAGTGGTAATGCACGGAAAATATTGGTGCGCAAGTGTGCACACTTAAATTTGGTGTTGTGTGGTGCAGAGTGGCAATGTGTGAAAAATATTGGCATGTGGGTGTGCGCACTTAAATTTGTTGTTGCATTGTGCAGAGTGGTAATGTGCGGAAAATATTGGTGTGTAGGTGTGCGCACTTAAATTTGGCAATGCGCGGTGCAGAGTGGTAATGTATGAAAAATATTGTCGTGCGGGTTTGTGCAGTTAAATTTGACGTTGCGCAGTGCAGAGTGGTAATGCGCAAAAAATAACAGTGCACAAATGTGTGCACTAAATTTAGCATTTGCTCGGTGCAGATTGAGTGGTGCGTGCATAATACTATCATGCACGGTGTGCACACGCATAATAATGGCACGCGTGGTGTGCGCATTATTGATAGAGCATCGAGGAATTTTGTTGGTGTGCATGCAATGTGGGTATATGTTGTCGTGTGACAGTTTAGTTAATGGTGCGCATGGAGTACTAGTACACAGTGGGGGCGTACTAAACTTTGGCATGGTGCAGTTCATAGAGTAAAATGTGTGTGGAATATTAGTGTGCGACACAAAAATTGCGCACAACAAGTATTAGTGCATGAACTAAAATTGTGCACAATGGATATTGGCACGTGATACAAAAGTAGTGTGCACCAATTATTGGCGCAACAGAGAAGTGATTCACATTGGTTATAGGTGTGCGGAGCATGCGCTACCTTATGGGTTTTTTTTCATGCTAAATATGGGTGTACTGGTTTGGATGGTCTACAAAAATATAAAACCAGTGAATTTTTGCGACATTTTTATATTGTTTGAAGGTCATCTTTTTGCAGCATGTTTTTTAGGCCCTAAATAGTGCTTTTAGCTACTCAAAAACCATGAGAACATAGTATACCAAGGTGATCTATATATCTGCATCTAAAATAAAATATCCCGCAGAGAGATTTCTAATGGCGAAAATTGTTTGTCAAACAGAGATTTTATGAGGAAGTTACAGGACAAACAATGGAGGGTAAATTTTAAGACCCAACTAACTTCGAAGGGCCATAACTTTCTACTCCGGATTAAGATTGAGGCACATGAGAAGTATATGGAAATATATTGAACCATAGAAGACAATCCTAGAGATGAATTAAATTTTTTGGCATGTTAAAAATGTTTAATATGGAAAAGAAGGTACATGTAGCATTCCAGATCAAAAACACTAATTGGCCTAGAACTTCAGCAGGCTGTAACTCGCAGCCTGGAACCTAAAAAGAGGTGAAACTTGGAAAGACTGTCCAAAATATGTATATTAAGAAACTCAATTGAGATCCTACTAAATCTCCAATGGAGTAGGTTCAAAAATGCATAATTACATCGCAGAATTGCACCAAGTTGAAGAGTGAACAAAACAATAAATGGGCAATTTTCAAATAACCATAACTTTCTGCTCGAGACTCAGAATTGAGCATGGAAGTAGGCATTGGAAAGGTTTTGGACAGTATAATATAATTATTCACCCAAAAAATTGATCTAGGCATTTAATTTTCAGGAAATCAGAAGAAATAATTTTGATGCATTATTGAACTAGAATGGTTCATATTTTCATGAAATTGTTGAAACAATTAGCTTGACAAAGTTTTGTCAACTGCACATTTTGCAGATTAAAAACAACTAGATCAGATCATGATCAAAACAAAGTGTTGAGGAAAGGAATATTCACAGAGGGATTACATCCAGGAAGATGAGATCAAAGGGATGGATGTCCATATAGGCATTGAAGGAACTAAATCCAATGGACATGGAGAAGGAAGGGATGAAAACATGAATATGGTAGAGACCATTAAAAATTTGCAGAAGGATGTCCAAAGACATAAAGTTGATAATGAAAGGCTTATGAAATCCAAGGAGAATCAGGAGGACTTCAACATAAATTTAATGCAAATATTGAACAAAATAGAAAAGAAATTGGATAAGGAGAGTGGCTCAAGCAAATCAGGAAGTCACGGGTCTCTTGATGAGAAAAGAAGAACAAGAAGTATTAGCAAACATCACCATAATTCCCCGAGGAATTCCAATAAGAGAGTATTTAGCAACTCAAGTACATCCCCTGTTAGGAAGCATAAGAGGTATGGGGTGGATGAGCTATGAGGAGAAATGAACAAAATCAAACCTCCTACATTTGATGGTGAGCACAAGAAGGATGAAGATGCAAAGGCATGGTTGTTGGGCATGAGAAGGTATTTTCAATTGCATAATTATTATTCTCATGCAGAAGGAAGAATTTCCATCTATCAACTCAAGGGAAAGACATCCATGTGGTGGGATCAGCTTGTGCAGGTGCATCACATTACAGAGAAAAATGTTACTTGGAGGGAATTCAAGAAGAATTTTCAAAAGAAATACTTGACTAAGAAATACTATGATAAGAAAATGAAAGCGTTCTTTGAACTCAAGATTGGGAGTATGTCCATAGATGAATATGAAAGAAGGTTTTAAGAACTGTTGAAGTATGTTTATTTCATCAAGGATGAGACAATTAAGATTTAGAGGTATTTGAGTGGATTCCCATCATTCATCAGTGACAAAATACAATATGATGATCCCAAAACATTGGATGAGACCATAAGGTGAGATAAATTCCCATATGATCAACAAAAATCAAAGCCAACTTTCCAAAAATCTTGGGAAGACAAAAATAAATTCAAGATGGTTCAGAAGAAGAACCATTCTTCTTCTAAGCCAACAATTAAGCCACCATTCTTCAGAAATAATCCTCAAGGACAACCAACTTCTAGAGAACCTGGAATAATTGAGACAGGGGGTCAAAGGCCAAGGAAGTTATCTATTCAATGTTGGGGTTGTAAAGGAGATCATATGTTTAGATATTGTCCTCACAGAGGTGAAAAAGTGAGGATTGTTCACAATGTACAACAAGCTGAAACAATGGCGGACATGGGCAGAAATGTACCAAGGATCTATGCATCCATGGACAACAAAAAAATAGAGTATCAGCCACATATGATTGAAGTGGAAGGTATGATCAACAACTAAACCATTGTTATTTTAATTGATTCAGGAGCTAGTCATATTTATATAGATCCTAATATGGTGGAAATTTTTCCTTTGCCAAGAAGAAAACATGGAAAATATTGGTTGGTGTATCTCCCTAATGGAGCCAAAAGAAAATTTAATGAGATGGTTAAGTCATGTCTTATGAACATGAATGGACTAAATACCAGGGCAGATTTGAACATCTTGCCTTTAGGTTCATATAATTGTCTAATTGGGATGGATTGGTTGGACCAACATAATGTTATCATAGATTGTCATAACAAGGTATTTACTTGCTTATATGAGGAAGGAAACCTAAGGACAGTGCAGGGAATTCCCAGGGCAGTAACCAACAAAGAAATTTCAGCATTGCAGCTGAAGAAATGTTACAGAAAAGGGTGTCAAATATTTGCAGCACATATGGAAGAGACACCTAAAGATAAGGTGTCAAATATTGAAGATTATGAAGTCCTAAAAGAGTTTGAATATGTGTTTAATCAAATACCAGGATTACCCCCTAAAAGAGACATTGATTTCTCCATAGATTTGATGCCTAAAGCAGTTCTAGTATCCAAGACTCCCTACAGGATGAGTACACCAAAATTGAAGGAGTTGCAAATGCAACTTGAAGAGCTCTTGAAGAATCGGTATATGCGCCCAAGTGTGTCACGTTGGGGTGCCCCAGTGTTATTTGTGAAGAAAAAGGATGGAACATTGAGACTTTTCACTGACTTTAGGCAGTTGAACAAGGTAACTGTGAAGAATAAGTATCATTTTCCAAGGATCGATGACCTCTTTGATCAGTTGAAAGATGCAAAAATATTCTCCAAGATTGATATTAGGTAAGGTTATCATCAAGTAAGAATTAAAGAAGAACACATCAACAAGACTACTTCCAGAACAAGGTATGATCATTATCAGTTCATAGTGGTGCCATTTGGGTTATCAATTGCACCAATTGTCTTCATGTGTTTAATGAATGGTATTTTTAGAGAATACTTAGATAAGTTTGTCATTGTATTTTTAGATGACATTCTTATATATTCTAATTCAAAGGAAGAGCAAGAACAACACTTGAGGATGGTATTACAAGTATTAATGGAGCATCATTTGTATGCCAAATTGAGCAAGTGCTCATTTTATCATAAGCAAATTCATTATTTGGGACATGTCATTTCAGAGGATGGGATAGCAGTGGATCCTGAGAAGATGGAAGCCATTAGAGGATGGTCAATGCCAAATAATGTGACAGAGGTCAGATCATTCATCGGCCTTTCTTTCTACTATAGGAGATTTATTGAAGGAATCTCAAATATTGCACACCCAATCACCTCCTTGCAAAAGAAGGGTGTGAAGTTTCAGTGGACATTGAATTGTGAAAAGAGTTTCCAACACTTGAAGCAATTATTAACAAGTGCTCCAATTTTAAGGATTGTAGATCCAAATGAAGACTTCATTGTATGCATGGATGCATGTAAAAAATAACTTGGTGGAGTCCTCAGTAAAAATGGGTTTAGTGTATGTTATGAATCAAGGAAGTTGAAGGAGCATGAAAGGAACTATGCCACTCATGATCTGGAGTTGGCAGCATACTGAATTCCTTGAGGAAGTGGAGGAACTACCTCATGGGGAAAAGGTTTGAGCTAAGGACAGACCATAATGGTCTGAAATATTTATTCGATCAGCCAACTCTAAATGCTAGGCAAAGAAGATGGTTAGAATTTCTTAGTGAATATGACTTTGATATAAAGCATATCAAAGGGAAAGAGAACAAAGTGGTTGATGCACTCAGTAGAAGAGTGAAAGAGTTTCATGCTACAACCATAATCATTTACCAATCAGATTTGAAAGACATAATTTTGGAGTCTGCAAAATTAGATTTGCAATACAAGGAATTACTGGAAAAATTACAGCAAGGTATTTTGCAGCAGAAAATTGAAGACTATAAGCTAGAAAATGATGAAATTCTTATGTACAAGGGCAGAATTTATATACCAAATTCCAAGGAATTGAAAAATCTGATATTGAGAGAAATGCATAATGTACCTTATGTTGGGCACCCGGGTTATCAGAAAACTATTGTAGCTGTCAAGAGACAATATTATTGGCCATGAATGAAGAAATAAGTTGTTGATTTTATTGTCAAATGTTTTGTTAGGAACCAAATATCAATATAGCATAGAAAAACCTCAGAAAAAGTACTCAACGCCTTGAAAAAGAGATAATTTCAGATAATAAGCCTCTTCGAGGGGGCAACCTCCTTTTAGCCCACTTAAATGTTCAAGTACAAGATGATTCAAAGTGAAAATGTCTCCTTGGTATATATAGGA
>SNQJ01S0001204.1:145992-160216 GCA_010110895.2 Picea sitchensis
AATGAAAATGTCTCCTTGGTATATATAGGAGACTAGGAGGTATAATTACAACTAATGGCCTAAAGCCAACATAAATAAAATAACATTACTAATATAATATGCCCCAATTAAGGGGTAATGAACCAATATTAGGGCTTAACATGTGTTGGAGCCGCCCCTGTTTTTCTATCCCTTCACAAGTTTCATTCTTAATGCTTGAAATCTAAAAATGGTTTGCATTTTTCCTCTGAGATATTGATGATTTCTGAAGCTTGATCACGCGAGCAGCGATGATTTTTCCACTCTCGAAACAAGTCCTACCTGTCGTAAAATGTTTCCTCTTTTGTTCTACTTCGGGATCTCGCAGATCGAATACTATATATCATGCAGTTCACACGTCCTGAGTCACGAAACAGCGAAGTCATTTTAACTTTTCACTCAAAACAGTAATGAGGGTAAATTTTTCCCCAAATCATGTTTAAACGTCATCAGGGTTTCGTGCCTCGGCGATCACCAAACCCAAAATTTTATTTTCATAACCCCGATAGCCGAGAACATGAGTTCCTTATTTGAGTAACTCATGTCAAGGTTAAGGGTAAAAGCTAAACTGTGGTAAAAGATTCTCTCAGCATTTCACCACTCGACGTTGTCCTTTTTGAAAGTTTGATCGTCTAAAACCCGATTCGCGAAGTCACGATGCAGTTATAACATGATTAATTAATTACTTAATCCAAGATTATCTTCCCTTTTAATTAAGTCATGTTATCGCGATCTCGTTGTTTCGCAACTCGACATGTAAATCTCCTAGAAACTTATCTTCGAAGCCCCGAGTCACGATATGGAGAATATAATAATTATAAAATTAATCAAGCCCCAAATCGCGATTACCTTTAACTAACCAAAATCGATTTTTGTAGTCTCGGATGTTAGAGACTCAAAATGTTAAAGGAAAATCCCCGATATAGGGAGTACCAAAACACTGTTAACAGCAGTAAAACCAAATTAATTAAGCTAAATCAATGAATATCCCGTGCTTTGATGACCGCACGATTTATGAGGTAGCCTTTTCCTCCATGCGCCAACTGAGAGTTTAAAACCGCCAAAATTTATGACATTGATGAAGAAATAGGGTAAATCGATGTATAAGATCGGATTTTTATGACAAAAATTATTTCCAAATGTGATTTGATAGACTTGTTCTAAAAGGTACCGAGATTTTTGAGAATATATCAGAGTTGTATTTCATTATAACAAATGAATTTTCATAGCACGCAGAGCTCACCACCTCTAAGTAAACTGACTTTTGTATGTATACACAATTCTATTGCAGAAGAGCTAAAACGCAAGCTTCAGCCATGGCTCCGCGAAAAGCAGCAAAAGCGAATGTTGAGGTTTCAGGACAAGGCTCAAACAATGTCTTTGATACTTCACCCCGAAGTATAAACTCGGTCCCGAATTGGTCATATGTTTCAGATATTCTGCAAGCAGAATTGGTGGATTATTCCAACGACTCTGACGACAATGAAAGAGATGATTTAACCACCAAGTACAAAATAATCGTCCAATCCGGAATGCACATAGTAGCAGCTAGACCACGGTTGCTTCCATATTATGATATGGTCCAATGGGCATTGGACCATGTGGACATACCGACCAAGACTATCATGAACGAGCAAAGAGTCACCATCGGGACTTTCAGGCCAGAGCATTTGCAAACCATGTATAAGTTGTCCACGACGTCCGACCACACATATGGCGCTGAGTTCTTGGAAGAATTCAAGGAGAAGGAATGTGAACAGTATGATAAAACTATGTCCAGTTTGATAAAGGATTGGGTTTCAAACATCGCAAAGTTCAGAGCTGATACCCACGGCATATATTCAATCGCTTCGTTAGAATTGTAGTACATATATGTGACCATGATGACATGTCGGTTATATGGGAAAGAGGACACATCGCATTTTTTCCTTGCGTGGGTGCCTCTAATGTTTCAGGTCACCGAAGGCTATTCTTTTAACTGGGCAAATATGCTTTCGGATAGCTTGACCAATTGGGTCACAGAGTATCGGGAGAAGAAGGAGAATGGGAAGGCATCGTCATTATTCATGTCTGCGTAAATTATGGACACAATTTGTTGTATGACACCATTTCCATTGATGAACTGGAGCTGGACTCTAGTCGAAGATGAACCCATACATGTATATCACGCAAAATTATGGGAAAACAAAGAAGAAAATTTTGCGTATGAAATTTTTAACTGGGTGATGGTGCCCCTGCATGTCACCATTTTTTGTCACCCGCCACCCCAGATCTCGGACAGCATAGTAACAAATCTGAGAAGCATCGCGGACTGGTATGTAGAAGCTGAATTTTCCTACTTCAGAGTCTTCGGGGCTTCTGTTGCCCCACATGTGCTGCCATTGTTCATTCCCGACAAGCTGGCTTGTCACGAGGTTGCCTGACAAATGGTAATCAGCGGTGTGAGCAAAGAACTTAAAGGGTACTCGAAAAAGGTATGGTCATTGTTTCCTGTTCGTTTGAATTCTTATTCTTTATTAGATTTCGGGCATGCCAAAGCCAAGGCGGCAGCCCTGGAAGACCTAAATTTTGTCTCTATCGAATACAAGAAGCACGATCCACAGAGGGTCGTGAGAAATCATTTGGCTAATTGCGGGCTCAAGAGATTTGAGCATGAGAATTCACCCTCGGATGACATTTTCCGAGGATTGAGGTCCTATGAAGAAATTCTAGCCTGGATTCAATCCTTGGCACCCGAGGAAAGAGCTGATGTATTGAAGTTCCAGGAACACCGATGTAGTTGTCTCCCCGTTGTGTTGCGAGGTGAGAGTCCAGGTATTTCGGAGACAAAACAGAAGGATGTCGAAGGTTCTAAAGATGCAACTCCTAACCAAGGAAAACACCAGGATGAGGGGGAACAAACGAAGAATCTGGAAGTAGAGAAAAAGACTCCAGACCTGCCAAAGAAATAGAATCCAGAGACAGAGATAAAGACTCCAGAACCGCCAAAGAAGCAGAGTCCAGTCGATACTCCAGGAAAATCGGTGAAACATATCAGAGAACCCATCACATCAGTCACACCCTTGCAGTCGACACAGGGAAATATCGATGAGGGATGGATATTCAATGAAGAGATGAGGCCCATAAGAGTAGAAGAACTCCCTCTGAATGAGTTTTTATTCGATAAAAAGAGAAAGGCAGTAGTGAAAAGGGAATTCTATCAAGAAGGAGAGTCGACTACAAAGAAATATAAAGTCATAACTGATGGAAAAGACAAGAAAAATGAGCAATTCGCCACTGAGATAGCAGGGATGCTAGGAGCCTATGCCTCAGCGAATCAATTTTCAGTTGGGCTCCTAAAAAACCAACTTAAAAGAAAAAATCGCCTAATTAGGACCCTTGAAGCCAGACTGGCCACAGAAACAGAGAATTCTAAAGATCAGGCGAGCATAGGAATAGAGCAGGCCAGGTTGGCTGATAAGAACGAGATAGATATGCTCAAAACGAAGCTTGAGAAAGCACAGCTGGTGGTCTGGGATGGTCTGATGCAAGCGAGCTAGCAGAGGAATTTGATCGAACAACTTCAGGCTAGGGTGGAGACCGCCGAGAACAGAATGATAGACATCGAGATGTTCAAATCCCAGGAGATCAAGATTTGGAGCAGAGTCTTCGCGGCACAGCAGAATTTTCTCGCAAAGGTGGAAGTGATCTGGGACAACTGTCTGTTGGTCAATCAGGTTTCTGAGAACTTATCTACCAGAGAAAGGGATACCGGAGCGGCTTGGGTCGCCTTCTAGGAGGCGGTGATAGTCATGAACAACAGGGTTTCGTCAGGTACTCCCAGGCTCACCATTTCAGAGAAAACGAGAGGAAACATTATGTTAAAGGAATGGGAGCATAACATCGCCGAAGGCAAGAAGCAATCCCAAAAGATAACCAACTCCTTGGAGGAGGCCTTTAATTCTATAAATGGTGAGTTGTTGGGCATTGACAGTGGGTGCGATGCCGAGACGCTAATGCAAATGAATGTGGAAAATATCTCTCTTGATCTGAAGGATAAAGAAGAAAGAGATTCGGCCGATATTTCTCAGATGACTATGGTGGACATAGTCCAAGTGGATAAATACATGATTAAGCCTAGCACACAACTATGTGCCATCAACATTATAGATGGACATATGGAAGACAGGCTGCAACAGTTAGCCCGAGAATGTTACTTCTTCGAAGCCAACTGTCAAGCAGAACCATCGCGGCTAATATCTCAGTTGGTGGAAAGATGTATCTCTTGTACCGAGCTCATGCAACGATAAACATCTGGCACCAAGTGAGGACAGAGTAGGAGAAATGGAGTGATTGCACTCCTTCCTGTCATAACCTAAATTTTGTGACTATTGAGATTCTACCTTATTTGTAAAATTGTATAAATATATCATAGAAAGAAATAAACAGGGTTGCACCTTTTTGTGTCGTTTGTAACAGAGTTTTTTACATTTGAGAGTAATACAAGCAGATCTGAAGATTCTCAATTCCGTCATGATTGTGTTACAAGTTTGCTTCCTTCTATCTCATATTTTATTTAATTTCATATTCTTAATTGATGTGCTTCGTTATAATTTAGTACGACCACAACTATAGCGAATGAATTTTGGTTTTCTGCAATTGTTTACTATTTTTCCTCTGTACCAGCTATCAGCGGGTGTAAGAACAGTCTGTATTTTCAGGATTCTACACATATTCTCTGCTACATCGGTTAATTCCTTACATTTTTTTCCTCTCCTGTTTATGTGTGATACTCTCCCTTGATAGGAGCCTTACACCATAGATAGTCAAGTGTTTTTTCTCCCATCTCACACTTTTATTAAAATATAATACAGTTACGGGAACGAGCCTTTGATTTGCATCCATATTTTATTTCTAAAACCGTAAATTCTCTTTTATACGACCAAATTGAGACAGCACTTAATCCCTCTCTGAAGTTTTTTCCACTTTTATTGTTCCTCCATGACTGTCCCTATACCAACACAGCCTAATATCGAACCCAGACTATCTAACCAAATGCACATTGCCTTAAACATCTTTGACACAATTCTTAAGACGGGAACTAACTGGGCTGAACTTGAACGAACATGGGAAACCATTGAACAAGACATAACTATCCAGGAATAGTTGGAAGTCAGACAACACTAATGAAGAAATCTTCCTTAGTTTTCTTTGCCGAAGGTTGACGTTTCTCCCCTCTCCACCTTTTAACCACTTTCGGATGCCTAGACACTGTACTTCTAAGCCTTAAGTACAAATTCAGGAACAACAACATGTTTGGAATGTCAAAAGGTAACGGTTGAGCATAGACACCCAGCTAGTTTGCTACAGCCATTACCCATTCCTGAGTGGAAATGGGCAGTTGTAACAATGGATTTCATCACCAAACTACCCAGAAAAAACAAGCAGCATGATTCTATCATGGTAGTGGTGGATAAGCTTACTAAAGCTACCCATTTTATTCCAATAAAGCTAACTCACAAGGAAGCCAACATTTTTTATGTTTATAAGAGATAAATTTCTCAATTACATGGTATACCCAAGACAATTATTTCTGACAAAGATCCAAAGATACATCAGCCTGGTTAGGAATCCCTTTACCCAGGTGGAGTTTAGTCCCAGCTCGGGGGTGACCCACTACTGAGAGTGATGAGCAGCGTGGTCTAAGGCTGGGAGGTTCATGGAAGGTCTACACATAGTTGGTGATATTTTTTACCAAGATAAGTGTCCATTTTGTGTTAAATTACATGTTTCATTATTGTGTATGCATTTATTTTTATGGGTTTTTCCTATGTGTGGTTTATACCTAATTTTATATTTATGAGTAATGAGTGTCTATGTTGTATGTATATGTTTATTGTTATTTCTGTATGAATCTGTGTAGTTACAGAATGTATTTTTCTGTTTTAAGTTTAATACATAAAGTTATGCAAGAGTTTATGTGTGTAGATGTTTTAATTTGCATACAGTTCAAAAAGATTTATGTGGCATATCCCAGTTGGATGTTGAGGATGTTACAGCAAGGAAAAAAACTACTACATATACACCTCATCAAAATGGAGTTGCAGAAAGGATGAATAGGAATTTATGCAAAAAGCAAGGTGCATTCTCATTGGTGTCGGGTTAGGACATGAATTCTGGGTAGAGTTAGTGGATATTCCATGTTACCTGGTCAACTGATCACCTCCATCAACACTAGATGAAAAGAATCCACACAAGGTATGGACTAATAAGAAACCATATCTCACACATCTCGGGATATTTGATTGTTATTCCTATGTTCACGTTCCAAAGGAAAATAGGAGTAATAAAAATGTTGAAAAGTGTATCCTTATGGGGTATAAATATGGTCTGAAAGGTTATAAGGTTTGGAACCTATAAATTAAAAATGTAGTGTATAGTCGAGATGTGGTATTTAGATAAATCAAAGATTTTTTCAAACAGTAATTCCTACCAAGGAAGGAAGAACTAGAGAAAATTGAGTTTGAGTTGAAGGATGATGAAACAGACTTTACAGAAGAACATGAATCAGAAGAAGAATATCCTTATACTCCAGAATGAGGAGGTCAATTCAGGAAATAAGGCAACAAGAAAGGGATACTCCACCTGATTTCTTTTCAATTTTTTTTTTATCTATTATTGATGATGATCCTAGAACTATTAGGGAAGTAGTGGATTCAAAGGATAGAAAACGCTAGAAAAAAATCCATGATTGAAGAAATGGCAACCTTAGACAAGAATGAGTATTGGTATCTAGTGGTGTTTCTGACTGGAAGAAAACCCATTGGAAGAAAATGGGTGTTTAAGAAGAATATGAATGAAGAATTCAAAGTGGAGAAATAAAAATCTTGGTTAGTAGCAAAAGGTTATTCCCAGGTACAGGGAATTGACTTTAGTGAGATTTTTTCTCTTGTTGCCAAGTTAAATTCAATCAGATTTATTTTATTTGTTGTTGTTTCATTTGATTTTGAAGTAGAATATATGGATGTGAATATGGCATTCCTATATGGGGACCTGGGAGAATAAATCTACATGAAGTAGCTAGAAGGATTTGTTGTGAAGGGAAAGAAAGAGTTGGTATGCAGGACAAAAACGTCCTTGTATGGGTTAAATCAATCAACAAGGATGTGGTATCAAAAATTTGATACTTATATGTTGGGATTTTTCTTCACAAGGAGCAAAGTAGATCATTGTGTACATTTCAAATTAATTTATGATCATCCTATTTATTTGGTCATGTATGTGGATGATATGTTGTTGATAGGAAACGACAAGGTGATTATCCAGGATGTGAAAACTCAATTCTCCTCTAAATTTGACATGAAGGATCTTGGTGCTACAAATTTCATTTTGGACATGGAAATTAAAAGAGATCAAACAAATAGGAAACTCTAGTTAAATTAGAGGAAATACGTTGAGACGACATTGCAGAGGTTTAATATGCAGGAATGTAAACCAACCAACATCCCTATTCCTACAAGTGTAAAGGTATCTATGAATCAGTGTGCCAAGACACGGTAAGAGAAAGAGGACATGTACCATGTTCCATATGTGAGTGTGGTTGAAGGTTTGATGAATGTAATGGTCTGTACTAGACTAGACATTGCACATGAAATGGTATTTTTGAGCAAGTATATGTCAAAACCAAGGAAGGAGCATTGGACAGCAATAAAGAGGGTTTTCAGGTATTTGTATGGCACTACTAATTATGGATTGCTACCAAGGAAAACCAATATTGGACATATTTTGGAAATACATGGATTTTTTGATGCAAACTAGGCTGGAGATCTGGATCGTAGAACATTTACAAGTGGGTATGTGTTTAACCTATTTGGAGAAGCACTCATTTGGATGAGAAAAACATAGTCTATAGTGGCAGTCTTAACTACAAAATTTTAATACATGGAATCCATTCATACAAGAAAGGAAGTAGTATGATTAAAAATATTGTGTTCAGCTATTGGGGGTGTACAACAAGCTATAAGGATAGATTGTGACAGCCAAAGTGCAATCTTCCTAGCAAAGAACCTAACTTATCATTCAAAGACAAATCATATTGATGTTCAATATCACTTTTTGAGACACATGATTGAAGAAAATAAGGTGTTGTTGATGAAGGTGGACACTTTGAAGAATTTTGTAGATTCATTAATAAAATATGTGAGAAATTAGAATTTCTCTTAATAAAAATAGAAAATACACACACACACATTACATAGAGATGTTTACATGGAAGCCCAAACTGGGGAAACCAACAACTTATTTATAGTCACACCTCTAATATTATATTCACCGTATCATCATTGTTTACAATAAAATAAATATATGTGATCCCATGGAATCCAAAACCCCTAATCCATTGACCCAATTTAGTCAACAACCCTAATTCCTTAACCGAAATTAGAAAACCATGTGCCCAAAAACCATCAAAAAACAAATGCAAAATAATACCAAAAAACAAAAATTAGGGGGGCTCTCGTCCCTCTATGACCCCATAGGTATGGGGGGGGGGCGCTACCCCCCAATCTCTCCTACATGCCCAATGCAACACAGACACCAAATCTAGTTGTGCAAAGAATATAACATATACCCAACAAAGTTTCTTGAATTTATGTATTATACAATATACATTGTGACACTTTGAGACATTTTCATGAGGACATTAATTTCATATAGCATAGGAAGAATTCTAACCAACATTAACAATGTCTCCATTACAGTTAGTCGAAAGAGAAGATATTGAGCTCTATATACACTTAATAAATGTTCATACATCACCCGTACAGAGGATTCTTACTTACTAAATAGTATTTGAGTTGATCAATTCAATGAGATCCATCTTGTATCAACATCTTTTAATAGTTTTTTTTCCATTCATAATACCATCAAATTTTTTTTGAAATGTTTAAAATTGTTTGGGACTGCGACAAAAGTATGCATAAGCCTCACATACATAACTAATGCTCCATCTTATCTAACACATACCAACTTTTTTATGATCATTAAATGATCCATACCACCAATTTCCTTCAAATTGTTAATAACAAGCTCATAAATATTTCCAGTTGTAATATTATCCCTCATTTTATGAATCCCAAGTATACAGGAATGCCTAATATGTTCATTAATTATATAAATGTTCATGAATATCCATGAAGTTTTATTAATAGTTGTAACCTCATCCAAAGACAATGAAAAAAACCTACCATTTGCAATCTTCTCTTTCATATCATCCTTTTCTACTTTAACTAGATTTCTTTTCCATTCTAAACCACTCATTATATACTAATGAGAAGATAAAATATTCATCACTTGAATAAAAGATATATATTTCAATTAGTGGAAACGGGGTGTAGAAAAAGCAAATAAAGCCTCGGTGACTCTTTCACGAATAACCTCTATCATCGAAGGTCATGCAAACTGGATAATCTAGCATAGGACTACCTATAGATAAGATGTGAAATGTAATGCTTAATTTGCTTGTCTTAGATAACAAAATTATTTCCATTGTCTTTCCAAATAGATATGTGATGGTTCCTCCACTTTCCTCAAGTTTTCCCTTACTTATTTAAGTATTTCTTATATTCATCTTCGACATTCCTTGGAATATTTCCATCTAATAATATATTTATCCTCACCATTTACAATTTTCTTATCATACACCTTTCCTACATGCTTCTCTATTGTATCCATATGAAATTTCACTACCTTGCCAAGTTTCCAACTACATATAATGCATCTAACTTCTCATGTATTATTTTTCTCATTTTTTGGAGGTATTGGTTCAACAAATGGAAATTTTGAGACCAATTTTACTTGGAATAGTATCCCTATGTCTCATTGGTCGTTTCTCATTTTCCATGAATGGATTATTTCATCTTCCAAGGAAAAACCTTCAACATTTTTATGGCCATTGTTTTGTGAAAATGCATTTATCTCACTTTGATCACTAGAGGAACCTATTATGTCATCCATTATATGGATATTAGATGCATTCTCACAAGAAAGAGAATATAATATGTTTACATTACGCAATCCTACATTGAAATCTAATTCACAAATATAGAGAATATAAAAGGAATTATTTACTAGATGAAAGAAAAAAAATGAGGGTAGTATTTATTAGAGTAACGATTACACCTAGTGATGCAATACCATTTCCACAACCACGGGATAAACAATAAATCAAAAAAATCATAATATATAGTTTTTAAAAATTACGTTTTTCAAGGGTATGACAATATTATCATCATTTCCAAAACAAGAAAACAACAATATAAAAAAATAGATCATAAACATTTCGAATTCCGCCATCCTAGAACAATATTGTAGCAAGACAAAACTATGTTATGCTCCCCAAGCCCCTCAGATTTGTAGATGCATATAATTGTTGCATATGAAACTACAACACTTTTGGTTTTTGGAATAGAACTCTCACCTCTTATAAATAATATTGGAGGCATGCATCCAATTAGGCCCTAGGGAACAACTCAATGTTCAACTTGTTACTTCATCTAATGTCTCTTTGACCTCTCATGGATATCTCCTAATGTTCTCGAGACCACAAAATTAATGGTATCCATAAGTGATTTCATTGTCAACTTGGGATTTGGAAGTCAGTGAGACTCAAAGAAGTAAAAGCATCACCCTACTCCACATAAACCTGGGCTATCCTTTGATTCACCATCCAAAAACTCCCATGGGTAAGTACTAAGTAGCATCCTTGATGACTTCCTTAATATGTAAATGTTTCCTCTTGGATTAAGTCTTTGGAAAGCCATTATAACTAACTTTGATCATGTGGATAACTTGTGTGGGTGAGAAGTGTTGGTTTTGGAGCTTGATTGTAATATACCTAGGGAGGTAATATGGGGTATCTAGGGAGGTACCCAATGGGAATGTGGTTATGTATTATTAGTGGAAGTCATTTAATATATGAGAATGTGGTCGTTCAATGTAAGGTGGACTAGGTCCACTATATTAATAAAGGCCCACTATGGTAGTTAAATGTAATAAATGTGAGAAGGCTCTCTAGAAGGTTCCTAGGAGATAGAGAGAGCTATATAAAGAAGTGTAAACAATGTAATGAGATATATTGAAGAATATTGTGATTGTACAAGCAAGGATTGTTTGAGGAGTTTTATCCTTCCATAAGGACTAATATATGGTGTTACCCTACCTCAAGGGTTTTTTCTACATCTTATGTTCATGTTATGGTGAATGGTTTGGTTTATTCTTGGTTATTTCTAAAGTATATTTGCAGATCTATTCAAGAAATTGTTAAGTACATGAATAGATATGAAGATAAATCTCAAAATAAACCAATAATAAACACCAAACCATTCACCAAAATACTGAACACAAGAAATAGAGAAAACCCTTGAGGTAGGGTAACACCATATATTAATCCTTAAGGAAGGATAACACTCCTCAAGCAATCCTTAAGGAAGGATAACACTCCTCAAGCAATGCTTAATACATTCACAATATTCTTCACTGTGCTTCATTACATTGCTTACACTTCTTTATATATGTCTCTCTATCTCCTAGTAACCTTATAGAGATCCTTCTCACATTTATGACATTTAACTACCATAGTGGGCCTTTATTAATATAGTGGACCTAGTCCACCTTACATTGAATGACCACATTCTCATATATTAAATTACTTCCGCTAATAATACATAACCACATTCCCATTGAGTACCTCCCTAGGTATACTACAAGAAACCTAATCCATTCTCCAGTTATATGGCTTTGATGTGTGATATCATAGAGAAGGAGCCTACTTTCTTTGAAGAAGCCATTCAGAAGAAAGAGTGGACAGATGCCATGATAGAAGATGATCCGAAATCGGATCCAGAAGCCTGACAGGGCTTGAAAAATGCTCAAAAATGAAAGTGCTCAGAATGCAACAAAACTTGTGCCATTGCGTCTGTCTCGTCTTCCTGATTCCGGTGGTATATTTACTTTGTCAAACAGGCTCCGTATGGAGAAGATATCGCATTCTGTCTGAAAAGTCAAACAGGCAAAACAAATTGCTGACTGTGCAGTCCGTACAGTCCATACGGACGCTGATGTGGCATGTCCGTACGCTGATGTGGCAGGTCCATACAAGTGATGTGGCAGCTCCAGCAGATGACATGTGACAGCCTCGGGTGATGACACGTGGCAGAGCGTGATAGGTCAGATTGGCGTACGGATGGACCAATGCAGGGGTGACACGTGTCACCACTGGAAGGGTGACACGTGGCACGGGTGACGTCATCAGCTGACGTGGCAAGGTGACTGTACAGTACAATAGTTGACAAGTGGCAAGGCATGTGGGTGAATTAGTAGTTGACACATGGCACGATGTGGTTGGTTGTAGAGGTGCCACGTGGCCCAGTCGTGGGCTACCACGTGGCACCCCGTGATTGGTTCGTTGGTCTCTTGTTTAAAAGTTATATGGCATGGCCGGGGGTCGAACCCACAACCTCCCTGGTGGGATATGGAATGGCGGGACTGGGCTAACCACCTGGGTGCCCAGTAGTACTTGTTATACATACAGTGTGATTTACATTTATGTTGAAACAAGGTTTGAGTCGGCAGTAAAAAGGGTCGGGGCTTAGCCCCAGCCCTCGGTCCAACAACCAATACATATGACCACGACATATACCCGAGGCGCGGCATCGCATGCGGGTGTTTATGGTTATATCTTAGCCCTTGGTCCGTGGTCAGTTCACCATATGACCCGGACCCTATCCCTACAACGGAGTGCGCGGTTAAGTCTGTTGAGCCACAGGCCTATGCAAATGCCAAAGAACCCGGAGCTGGGGCGCAAAGAGGGGGCTAGCGCTTAGCCTTTGGGCTAGCGCTTGGCCACATGGCCCCCATATGACCGTTCAAGGGAGCGTGCACCCAGGGGAAGGGGGATAGTGCCCAATTATAGTTATAAAGTGGGTTTATAACTAATTTTTGGGTTTTTAATTGTTGCTAAGCCTATTTTTAATTAATTTTCTCCATTTTGGGGAGTTATTGGGCAATTTTTGAGCCTAAATTCTTGGAGGAAGTTGGAGATGAGTAACCAACTTCCCAGCTATATAACCCAGGCCTATTTGAGGCCATAGGGGGGCATTCAGAGTAGAATAATGCTGAGGAGAAGCCAAGCCAAAGCCATTTTGAGGTAGAGAAGCTTTTGAGGAGGAGACACTGTCGGACCATTTCTGGGAGCTCCGGACATCCGTTTTGCATGCCGTTTTCTTTGCATGGTTCTTGAGATTTGGACGAACATGACCAGATCAGTATTGTAGCCATTTGGCATTGAAGTGATGTACTTTTGAGAATTTTAACAGAAATAAAGAAGCCTCTCCCACAGAGAAAAGGCCCGGAGACATAGGCAAAGTTGTGCTGAACTCCGTTATCAATCTGCGTGTTATGGTTTGGTGTCTTTTATTGCATTTCAGATCTACACATATGTATATGGCTGTTATAATTCCTCTTCTTTCCTCATTCTTCACTAAGTTTTCTCAAATGGTTAATTAATGCATGAAAAATTAAAACTCAACCATAAGTCATTAAAAGATCCTACGGATCAATTGGTATCAGAGATAGTTGACGTTTGGATTTGAGTTTTGCATGTTAAACAGGGAAAAGCTATAGCGTGGTGAAGGCGAGCTTGTTGCAGAGAATCCATTAATTGGATTGAGAAAAAGAGCTTCTCACAGTGAGAAGATGGCATCGGAAGAAGGGATTTCTCAAGATGAGAAAGAGTTCTGGAAAACATTCCTGTCTATGTCGAAGATGGTGAAAGTCTTGTACGAAGATTACTTGGAACAGAAGCGACCAGTTTTGGGTGATTCTTCAAAGGGAAAAAGTGAAGAGGAAGAGGACCATCCTCAGATTCCTCCTTCACCTCCATCAACACCTCCTTCTTCTCCTTCCTCTTCAAGTTCAATTTCTAAATCTAGTGGAAAGAAAAATGTTCATAAGAATAAACATGAAATGCCATTGTTAAAACTTGATGTAAAATTTGAGTTTCCCATATATGATAGTGAAGTAAATGTAGAAAAACTTGATAACTGGATCAGGCAGATGGAGGTATACTGCAGTGTGCAACAGATCAAGGATGAGGCCACACAAATCAAGTTGGCATCTTTGAGACTTGCAAGTACAACTCTTATCTGGTGGCAAAGCAAGCTGCAAAAAG
>SNQJ01S0001204.1:160990-178496 GCA_010110895.2 Picea sitchensis
ATGGAAAATCAATCATAAGTTGCTTCAAGATAAGCTCATGTCGTGCAGATATCTAAAGTATATCAGTTCATTTGCAGTCATCTTTTTGATGCTGTCATTAGCAATGTTTTCTACATGGATGATAGTAGCTTCAGTAAGATGTAACAGGGTTGAAATGGCTAACAATATACTGTCAGTTGTCATGATTGTGTTACAGTTGATCTTGATGAGACAAGTGCACAGGACAGATTTCAGAGACAGAGAGCAAGCCAGGTGGCCTATCCCGAACTTGTTGATTGTTCAGTAACCTTTTGGGGACCAAAAGGTCTTATTGTGGGGAGGTGTGATCTGAAATCATATCTAGAAGCCTGACAGGGCTTGAAAAATGCTCAAAAATGAAAGTGCTCGGAATGCAACGAAACCTGTGCCATTGCGTCCTTCTCGTCTTCCTGATTCCGGTGGTATATTTACTTTGTTAAATAGGCTCCGTATGGAGAGATATGGCATTCTGTCCAAAAAGTCAAATAGGCAAAAAAAATTATTGACTGTGCAGTTCGTACAATCCGTACGGACGCTGACGTGGCATGTCCGTATGTTGATGTGGCAGGTGCATATAGGTGATGTGGCAGCTCCAATAGATGACATGTGACAGCCTTGGGTGACGACACGTGGCAGAGCGTGACAGGTTGGATTGGTGTACGGATGAACCAATGCAGGGGTGACACGTGTCACCACTAGAAGGGCGACATGTGGCACGGGTGACATCATCAATTAACGTGGAAAGGTGACTGGACAGTACGGAGGTTGACAAGTGGCAAGGCATGTGGGAGAATTAGTGATTGACATGTGGCATGATGTGGTTGGTTGTAGAGGTGCCACGTGGCCCAGTCGTGGGATGCCACGTGGCACCCCGTGATTGGTTCTTTGGTCTCTTGTTTAAAAGTTATATGGCATGGTCGGGGGTCGAACCCACGACCTCCCCAGTGGGCTATGGACTGGCAGGACCGGGCTAACCACCCGGGTGCCCGGTAGTACTTGTTATACATACGGCGCGATTTACATTTATGTTGAAACAAGGTTTGAGCCAGTGGTAAAAAGGGTCAGGGCTTAGCCCCAGCCCTCGGTCCAACAACCAATACATATGACCACGACATATACCCGAGGCGCGGCATCGCATGTGGGTGTTTATGGTTATAGCTTAGCCCTTGGTCCATGGTCGGTTCACCATATGACCCGGACCCTATCCCTACAACGAAGCGCACGGTTAAGTCTGTTGAGCCACGGGCCTATGCAAATGCCAAAGAACCCGGAGCTGGCGCGCGAAGATGGGGCCAGCGCTTAGCCTTTGGGCTAGGGCATGGCCACATGGCCCCCATATGACTGTTCAAGGGAGCGCACACCCAGGGGAAGGGGGCTAGCACCCAATTATAGTTATAAAGTGGGTTTATAACTAATTTTTGGGTTTTTAATTGTTGCTAAGCCTATTTTTAATTAATTTTCTCCATTTTTGGGAGTTATTGGGCAGTTTTGGAGCCTAAATTCTTGGAGGAAGTTGGAGATGAGTAACCAACTTCCCAGCTATACAACCCAGGCCTGTTTGAGGCCATAGGGGGGCATTCAGAGCAGAATAATGCTGAGGAGAAGCCAAGCCAAAGCCATTTTGAGGCAGAGAAGCTTTTGAGGAGGAGATACTGTCGGACCATTTCTGGGAGCTCCGGACGTCTGTTTTGCATGCCGTTTTCTTTGCATGGTTCTTGAGATCTGGATGATCATGACCAGATTAGTCTTGTAGCCATTTGGAATTGCAGTGATTTACTTTTGATCATTTGAACATAAATAAAGAAGCCTCTCCCACAGAGAAAAGGCCCGGAGACGTAGGCAAAGTTGTGCCGAACTCCGTTATCAATCTGCGTGTTATGGTTTGTTGTCTTTTATTGCATTTCAGATCTGCACATATGTATATGGATGTTATAATTCCTCTTCTTTCCTCATTCTTCACTAAGTTTTCTCAAATGGTTAATTAACGCATGAAAAATTAAAACTCAACCATAAGTCATTAAAAGATCCTACGGATCAGAAGAATACCAATCCATTATAAAGAATGATGTATGGGAAATAGTTCCCAGACCAAAGAGAAAAGATGTGGTGTCTTCCAAATGGATATATAAGATAAAACATGTTGTCGATGGAAGTATTGAGAAATATAAAGCAAGGTTTGTTGCTCGTGGATTTTCTCTAAAGGAAGGCATTGATTATGAAGAGACATTTTCTCCTGTAGCTAGATACACTTCTATCAGAACCATCATATCCCTTGCAATTAAGATGAAGAGGATGTTACACCAGATGGATGTGAAAACAACCTTCTTGAATGGTGTCATTGAAGAAGAAGTGTATATAGAACAACCCTAAGGGTTTGAATTTGAAGACAGAAAGACTCGTGTATGGAGGTTGAAGAAGGGTCTGTACAGATTGAAGCAAGCTTCTAGAGCTTCGTATGGAAGGATTGACAGTTTCCTCATGAGATTGGGCTTTACCAAGAGTAAATTTGATTATAACCTTTACTTCAAGGTCATGAATAATGAGCCTGTTATATTGTTGTTGTATGTGGATGACTTATTCTTAACTGGAGAAGAAAAGCTCATCATTGATTGTAAGAAGAAGCTCATTGCAGAATTTGAGATGGAATACCTAGGCCTAATGCATTATTTCTTAGGTCTTGAGGTTTGGCAGAGCCCAGAGAAGATCTTAGTTAAACAAGGGAAGTATGACGCTGAAATACTGAAGAGGTTTGATATGTTGGAGTGTAAATCCATGAATACACCCATGGAAACAAATTTGAAGCTCTTGGTTGATACTTCATTAGAATTGTCGGTTGATGTTACGTTGTATAGACATATCATTAGATCATTGATGTATCTGACGAATACCAGGCCAGATATATGTTTTTCTTTGAACACCTTGAGTCAGTATCTAGTAGAGTCCAAACGTGTTCACCTTATTTTTGCAAAACATGTGATGATATACCTTGAGGGTACATTGGACTTTGGTCTCTGCTACAATGAAGATCAAGACTTTAGACTTACTGGTTATACCGATTCATATTGAGTTGGAAGTTTTTCTAATAGAAAAATAACTTTACTATGTTGTTTCAGTCTGGGGTCATCCATGACTTCATGGCAGAGTAGGAAGCAATCTAGTATTTCTCTCATCACAGCAGAAGCGGAATACATTGATGCATGTTTTGCCAATTGTGAAGCCATATGGCTACGAAAGTTGTTGACATGTCTATTTGATCTGGAGATGGAAGAAATCGTGATTTTATGTGATAACCAAAGATGCATAAAGATGATAGAGAACCATGTGTTCCATGACAAGTCGAAGCACATAGAAATATGATATCACTACATTTGTGATATGGTGCAGAGGGGAGCCATAAAGCTCCAATATGTTGGCACATATGAGCAGGTTGCAGATGTGTTGATCAAGCCTCTGTCTCATGTAAAGTTTGATCACTTTCAATACAAGATTGGTATATTCCTAAAGGACCTCCCTCAAAAGGGGGAGTGATGTTGATGATACTATGGTATCCTGACCAACAACATGTAGCTCAATTAGGATTTTATATTCTAGGGGACTGATCATCCTTGGACAGATCTCGAAGGTCTAGTAAGGATGGTTTGTTAGAGTACCTATGCATGTATATGCTAGCTATGGTCAGCAGTGGCAGCGTCGTTAGGATTTTTATAATCCTAGGGAATCTTATGACTCCTGGGTAGATCCCGAAGGTCCGGTAAGGATGGTCTGTTAAACTACCACGTGGTAGCTCTGTTAGGATTTTATATCCTAGGCAATATTATGATTCATGGGAAGCTCCTTAGGGACTATCAGAGTACCAAAAAATGTTGTAACACCTTCCTCATTCTATTGCTCCATGATGATGATGATTTTGCTCCATCCTTCGTGCTATAATGATGTTGTTTCTCCAACCTTCGTGTTGTGATGTTGTTGTTGTTCCAACCTTTGTGCTTTGATGGTGATGTTGTTATTGATGTTCTATCATCCTTGTGTGCTTATTGATGATGATGATGTATTAGTGTTATAATAATTGAAGTTGATGCAGATGATGATGATTCCATTCCAGCTCCTTGTTGTGGATGATGATATTGATGATGAGAAAACATTCTTATGATTTATAGATATGCTAGTCAGTGTTCCATATGTTGTTGATGTTTTTTCCCTCTCTCTCTCCTAATGATGTTGTAAAATACCCTTCTTGTTAAGGGGGAGTGATGAAATATTGTAACTACAAAGAGTATTCTATTTATTATTGAGTTATTATTAATTAGATCAATCCCCTTTTATGGATTGATCATGTCGGGATTTGTAAATGACCAAATCCACTTTTTTGGATTGATCATGTCGGGCTTTGTAAATGACCAAATCCCCTTTTTTGGATTGATCAAACCCTAATTATATCATTCTAATTAAGAAGTCACCCCCCAAGCCTAATTAAAGTGGTTTTAGTCGCTAAGTGAAGTGGTCGACCCTGGCTAGTGAAGAGACAACTCCCTAGCGCCTGCCAGCCAGTCTAAATAAGAGAGGTTAATGCCTCATTATCTAATTCACTCAACTCACTCATCTAGTGTGCAATTTTTAAGGAAGTTGCAGTTTCCAGTTGTTGGAAGAAGGAAGAGTGGTGCATTGCTCAGTGTTGGATATTTTCTAGTGTTTTGGTTTATTGTCTTAGCAGTGCATTAGCTATCTATATTAAGGAATTTTTTGTTAGGTTTTCTCCCCCATGAGGGTTTCCCAGGATAAATGTTGTGTATATTGTGATTTTGTTTCTCTTAGTGATCTGCATATTATATTATGGTCTATTAAATTGAAAATAAACTTAATAGCTGCTCTAAAATTAACAATATTCATAACTACCCAAACCATAGTGATGTTTGTTTGAGCATGTGGTGACTCAAATATGGCCCATGGTAACATATTAAGTCTAAAATTAAAAGGTAACAACCTACATACAATGGTAATATGACATGTAACTACTGACTAGTACTAAGTAAAGGTAACACCATAACAACTTATAGTAACATGTAACAAGGCCACAATCCATCAAATGACAACCTATGAGAATACTAATAGTGAAACAACAATCATGGTTAGAACATATCCCTGAATGACTAAATATTTCAAGAAAATTAGATGTGTTTGGTTGGGGGGGGATTTTCTTATAGATATAATTTCCCTTAGGGTTCCACCAAGTGGCACTAACCCTTGAATTGTTTTTTTGGGGGGGATTTATGCATGGTGGGGGGCTCAATGGTGTGAAAATAATTTCCAATTTTTTATATCGAGTAACCTTTTCTAGGATTCATTTCCAAACCATTAGGATCAATCTCTCAGTCCTCCATCTCCGAGGTTGGATATATGTGGATATAGACTCCTACCCCTAAGCATCCAACGTAACCCTTCCACTAGTATATGAAGAGGAATCAAAATGGTGGTGGTATTAGATTCATAAATTAGAAAAACCCTTCAAACTAGGACCTTCTTGTGGCTTACACTGACTAATAAAATATTTATATGGGATAATTTTATGCCTTATGTGTAAAGTGGGGAAAGTGTATACCATATATTCCTTTAGTACCACTTTTTCAAAGTAGTTTTAGATGAAGTTAATTCTATCCCTAGAGGCAATGGATTTGGGCAACATAAAATGTAGAATATGCTTTTGGAAAATTGATAGATGACAATAAAATGCATGATCGTCATGCTCTTCCTATTGTTTTTATATGGTCAATATGGGTTAATGGTAATAAATAAATTATTCAAGACATATCCTTCTTGTTAGAAAAATAAGATCGTGAAGCAATAAAATAAAACAAATGCAGAAATAAAACACGAAAGATACACAATAAAATAGAGACACAGATATACGTGGTTCACCCAGTGTGGGCTATGTCCACCAAAGAAATTGCAAGGTCCTTCCTTTATTATTATCCAGCAAATGAAGGGATACAACCTACATCACACTCGTTGTAAATTCCTCTTCTTTCTCTCACAGTATCCTCACTCATAATACAATATTCGAAATGATACATAGTTGCAATACATTTTCCTCATAAAAGAGGGTTTCCTTCTAGGGAAAAAAAACCATAACATGACTTCTACCATCAGATTTGCAACCTTCTAATGAACGGTCCAAATTTACTTTGAAATTACAATATACATTTACAAGGAAATTTTTTCTTCGGGGGCTTCGACCCCAAACCCCTGCTTGCCCTCGGACCCCACAGGGGGGGTAACCCCCCTGCACTCCCTGGTTACTCCCTTAGTTAACATGTCTGCAGGGTTATGGCTAGTGTGTATCTTTTCCAACTTCAAATGTCCATCTTCTAAGACAGATTGTATGAAATGGTACCTAAGATGTATATGCTTAGTCTTTGAATGGAAGGTTGAGTTCTTTGCAAGATGAATGGCACTCTCACTATCAAAGTACAACCTGCTATTATCTTGCTTCTTTCCCAATTCCTCCATAAACCTCTGTAACCAAATCATTTCTTTACTAACCTCTGTAGCAACAACATACTCTGCTTCTTTTGTTGAAAGTGAAACAACCTTTTTTGTTGTTCCACCAACAATAAAAACACACCCTGTGGTGCTCCTCCTGCTATCTCTATCACCTGCCATATCTAAATCAACATATACCTATAGAACAATGTCTGAACCTTCAAAAAATAATGTATGAGTAGCAGTACCTCTCAAATACCTGAGAATCCACTTTACTGTCTCCCAATTTTCTTTACCTAGATTGTTCATATATATGCTCACAACTCCCACTGCATGTGCAATATCTGGTCTTGTGCAAACCATTGCATACATCAAGCTACCAACTGCTGATGAATAAGAGACCTTGGACATGTACTTTATCTCCTCTAGTGTCTTGGGACACATTTCCTTAGTTAATTTGAAATGGATGGCCAAATATGTACTAACTGGTTTTTCATTCTGCATTCTAAACCTCTCCAACACCTTCTCTATGTACTCACCCTGAGACAATGTCAATTTGAAATTTTTCCTGTCTCTTTTTATTCTCACACCAAGGATTTTCTTTGCAGCACCCAAATCCTTCATCACAAATGAATTAGCTAATTTATTCTTGAGCACATTTATATCCTGCATATTAGACCCTACAACAAGAATGTCATCTACATACAATAGCAACATAATATAGCTTCCATTTTCTAGCCTTTTAAAATAAGCACTGTGATCAGAATGACATCTATTATAACCTTGTTCTGTCATAAACCTGTAAAAATTCAAATACCACTACCTTGGAACTTGCTTCAAGCCATACAAGCTCTTCTTCAACCTGCATACGAAATTCTTCGTCCCTTTGACCTCATAACCTTATGGTTGTTGTATATAAATCTCTTCCTCCAAATCCCCATGGAGAAAAGTTGTTTTTACATCTAACTGTTCAAGATGAAAATCTTCTACGGCCACAAGACTTAAAATAGTCCTAATTGAAGTCATTTTAACAACAAGAGAAAATATTCCATCAAAATCTATACCTTTCTTTTGCGCAAACCCCTTTACAACAAGTCTAGCCTTGTACCTCTTTTTACCTCCATCTTCTTCCTTCAACTTGTAAACCCATTTATTCTGCAATTCTCCTTTTCATGCAGACAACTAAACCAAATCCTAAGTCTACTTATTTACCAAGGAATCCATTTCCTCTTTCATTCCTTGCTCCCGCTTCTTTTTGGTGTCTACCTGTATTGCCTCTTCATAACATTCTGGTTCACCAGAATCAGTCAACAATAAATAATACAATGAAGGAGAGTATCATTCAGGGGATCTACTTAACCTGGTAGATCTTCTAACAACATTTGCAGGAGTTTGAGGTACTTGTTGCTCCTGTTGTTGTACATTTTTATTTTCAAGTACCTTTGGAATTTCTTTTTCGGTGATCTCATCAAGCATTCTGTATTCTAGTTTTTCTTTTTCATGTATCTTTCCCTGCAACTGATCTGTGTACATGACCTTCTCATTGAATATGACATCTCTACTCCTAATGATTTTGTTATTTTCATAATCCCATAAGCGATAACCAAAATCATTAACACAGTATACAATAAAGGTACACTTCTTGGATTTTGCCTCAAGCTTTGTTATATTTTCTTTATTAATATGGACAAATGCTTCACAACCGAAATTCTTCAAAAAATAATAGTTTACCTTTTTACCTATCCATTCCTCCTCTAGAATTCCACCATCCAAAGAGATTGAAGGTCCTTTGTTTATTAAGTAAACAAAAATATCTACAACATCTACCTAGAACTGTAAGGGCAAACTAGCATGCAATATCATACTCCTTGCACGCTCCATGATTGTCCTGTTCATCCTTTTTGACACACCATTTTCTTGTGGTGTTCCTGGAACTATCTTCTCTCTACGAATACCATGGTATGAATAGTAATCATCAAAATCCTTGTTGCAATATTCACCTCCATTGTCTAATCTGAGACACTTCAACCTTTTTCATATCTCATTCTCAACCAAAGATTTTCATTTCTTAAAAGTATAAAAAACATCATACTTTTGTCAAATGCAATAAACCCAAGTTTTTCTAGTTGCATCATCACTAAAAGTAACATAATAACGAGATCCACCAAGAGATGATACCTGATATGGTCCCCATACATATGTATGCACAAGCTCTAACCTTTCACACTTCTTTTCTTTTTCGAATCTAAGAAATCTGACTCTCTTTTATTTTCCATAAACACAATGCTCACAGAAATCCAAATCAATTTGTTTAAGATCTGGAAAAAAAAATCTTTTGTGAAGTATCTGCATCCCCTTCTCACTCATGTGTCCAAGCCTATGATGCCACAGTGTTGTATCCACTCCTGTATAAGCTAAAGAGATAAAAGATTCAGTATTACCAATACATAAATATAATGTATGTACCTTCTCTCCTTTTTCTATCGCCAGTGATACTTTGGTGATCTTCCACACCTTATCTGTAAATATGGATATACAACCTTCACTTGCCAACTGAACTGTTGAAATTATATTTTTCCTTAGATCTGGAACTTGTCTTACCTATTTCAACAACCATTGGTTTCCATTCCTTTGATTTATTTTTACCTTTCCCATTCCAACAATCTTTCATGGTGCATCACCACCCAAACGAACCTGTCCAAAATCACCTTGAACATAATCTAGAAAATGTTTCCTATGGGGTGTGGCATGAAATGAATCCCCTGAATATGATACCCAAGATTCAGAAATATTATCTACAGAAAGAATCAAAGCATATTGTAACACATCACATGTTACATTTGCTTCTTGATTTTTCTCCTATTGTCCATCTCTTTGTTTGTTTGGAGCTCTGCAGCATTTCTTCAGATATCCTTTCTTCCCACAATTCCAGCACTCTATATTTCCCAGTTTGGATTTGGATCTTCCCTTCCTAGAATTTTTGTGTTTCTTTGAGCCCTTTCCTTTATCCTTTTGTCTTCCCATGTTATCCATGTTTAACACATTACCTGATGTCTCACTTGTTCTTTTCCATCGCATTTCCTCACTAAGGATAACACCAACAACATCATCAAATTTTAAAGTATTTGAACCAGATACAGAGTTACTTACAACCATGACCAAGCCATTCCATATTTTTGGTAATGAGCACAAGATTAGAAGAGCCTTGACCTCATCATCAAAGTCTACTTTTACAGAACTTAGCTGATTAATAACCATATTAAATTCATTTAAATGATCTACAACAGACCCACCTTCTAACATCTTCATATTAAATAATCTCTTCAATAGAAATATCTTATTGGATTCTGAGGGTTTTTCATACAGTTTATCCAATGTATCCATCATCTCCTTCGTTGTATTTTATTTCGAAATATTGAAAGCCACTGACACTTCTAGGCTTAGCCGTATCGTTCCTAGTGTCTTTATGTCAAGAACCTCCCATTCTCCATCCTTCATGGTCATCGGATTCTTTGTTATTCCACCCAATGGTAGGAATAGATCCTTCTGATATAAATAATCTCCCATCTGCATATTCCATAACTGGTAGTTTTGGACGCTAAATTTCTCGACCCTAAACATTCCATCTTACGCCATCTCTCCCACTCAAACAAGGAACCCTCTTTTATTGTGAGTTACCTTTCACTATGATACTAGTTGTTAGAAAAACAAGATCGCGAAGCAATAAAATAAAATAAAATGCAGAAATAAAACACAGAAGATACACAATACAATAGAGACACATATATACGTGGTTCACCCAGTGTGGGCTACGTCCACAAGACAAATTGTCAAGTCCTTCCTTTATTATTGTCTAGCAAATGAAGGGATACAACCTACAACACACGTGTTGTACCTTCCTCTTCTTTCTCTCACAGTCTCATCACTCAGAATACAATATTCACAATGATACATAGCCACAATACATTTCCCTCATAAAAGAGAGTTTCCTTCTAGGGAAAAAAAACCCTAACATAACTTCTACCATCGTATCTATGACCTTATAATGAATGGTCCAGATTTACTATGAAATTAAAATATACATTTACAAGGAAATTTTTCCTTTGGGGGCTTCGCCCCCAAACCCCCATCGGGGAAATTTGTCCCACGATCCCCCGCTTTCCCCCAAACCCCCCAGCCGGGTGGATANACTCCCCTGCGTGGAGGAGTGTACATTCTTTCGAGGTGTAAATTCTTCATGGGGTATTAACACGGCTGAAAACAAAGACCTCTGAATCAGGAAGATAATCAGTGTAGTATACCTAGGGAGGTAGTCAATGGGAATGTGGTTATGTATTATTAGTGGAAGTTATTTAATATATGAGAATGTGGTCATTCAATGTAAGGTGGACTAGGTCCACTATATTAATAAAGGCCCACTATGGTAGTTAAATGTAATAAATGTGAGAAGGCTCTCTAGAAGGTTCTTAAGAGATAGAGAGAGCTATATAAAGAAGTGTAAGCAATGTAATGAGATATAGTGAAGAATATTGTGATTGTACAAGGGAGGATTGCTTGAGGAGTTTTATCCTTCCATAAGGATTAATATATGGTGTTACCCTACCTCAAGGTTTTTGTGTACATATTGTGTTCACATTATGGTGAATGGTTTGGTTTATTCTTGGTTATTTCTGAAGTATATTTGCAAATTTATTCAGGAACTTAACATTTCTTGAATTTTCTCGTGGTTCCTTTTGGGGCACCATACTTCTCTCCATATTGAAATAGTTCCCTTTCCCAAGCTGGATTTCTCTTGTGAGAGATCGTCATTTGGGGAGGTTATTGATATTGTATCATTTCATGATCTCCTGGAATCTCCTCATCAAGGGAAACTGTGACTTCCCTCATTGGTTATGAAACTCTGGGAGATATAGGTTCTTCTTCATATACTTCTTCAAGTTGGCATCTCCTTGATTTCTTGAGTGTTGCATCTTCATTAAAGGTTAAATCTTTGTTGATTTCAATATGATGGTAATCTAGTATGTAAATTATTAAGGCCTTAGAGACCTCACAGTATCTAACAAATATTCCCTTCTTTCCTGAAGGGTCCATCTTGGTTCTCTTCTTTTTAGGAATGTGTACAAACACTAGACAACCAAATATTTTGAGATGGACTGCTTTTGGATTCTTTCTGGACAAAATTTCTTTGGGAGTTTTGAACCCAAGTGCACTATGGGATAATTTGCTTTGTAAATACACTATTCTTTTTGTTGCTTATGCCCAAAAGTGCATTGGAAGATCTTGATCATGGATCATAGTCTTCATTGCTTCCATTATTGTTATGTTCATTCTTTATGCTACACCAGTTTTTTGAGGATTGTATGGAGTGGTGACGCTGGGCACGCCACCCAGGGCACGTCCGCTCACAGGATCTTCTTCTTCTTCTTGGCCCGAAGAACTTCCAGGCTCTTCTATTTCCCTATCGGGAAATATCTACCCACAAATTCTTTCATGCGACTTCCCTCCTTCTACTTATCGAGAAGTCGGAACTCGCGACTTCGCGAGTCCAAAGACTAGTGGTCAGGTGTGAATCTTGTGAGTCCCTGAGCACCAATGTAAATCAATGCTAACCTTACCCTTCTCCTATCATGACTTATCCTATCGCGACTTCGCGACTCGCTATATCAAGCACTTGGTTTTCCAACTCCCAATACCCGATGCGCCGAAATGTCGATGCGCACGTGAGTTGACTTTTCAACGGTCCTTTATCTTGCCAAGACTTTGGACTTCGCGGGTTCACGAATCCTAATGCCAATACTCGAGACTTCTCGCAGCGAGATCCTGAGGGCTTTGTTCCACCTGTATTCCACTCGTTGGCTTTGCTATGGCCCACACTGTCCTCCAACGGTTGGGATATCGCTTATCACAATATCCCGATCTCTGTGGCCAAATCCTCGAGTCCTTTCTCGCGAGACCCCGATACACGATCCCACGTGCAGATCCGACAGTTCTCACATGATCCAGATCCAACAACTATCCTTCTTCTCGCTCCTCGCGTCTTCGTGACTTGGGGTACCCAATACTTGGGTGCTCACCCTGCGAACTACCGAGTTCGCGAGATCTCTTGATCTCTGCCACTTGTCCTCCTCAGATGGACGGCTCCTAGTTCTCTCGCCACTTCGCTGCTTCGCGTCCTCGCGCTTCGTGACCCTTGACACCAAATCCTCAGCCCTTCCACCCACGAGATCCCGACATGCAATGTGCCACCTATCCACTTGCCGACTCCTGTGGCCCCACACCGTTCTCGTGGTCGTTGGGATATCATGTATCGTAATATCGTGATTCCCATTACCAAGCCTTGGACACTTTTCTCATGAGATCCCAATAGGCGATCTCGCGAATAATCTAATGGCCCTGACCGACTTGGATCAATGGTGTTGCCTCTCCTGAGCTTAGAACCTCTCCACACTTGCACTGTAACTACCTCGCACCTCTAGGAGATCTAACGTCTCTCAGAACTTCGTGAAACCTCCTCCAAAGATTTTGTCTTTCCGTTCTCTTTTTAATGATTCTGCAAAAAGAAGAAGCACCTCTCTATGAGACTCATTCGCCCACTTCGCTAATCTGCGACGTTTCTCCCAACCTTCCACAACAGCTTCTCTACACTCACCTTTCGGTGAATTCAAAGGTCTATTCCTCCTGAGATTACTCACGACCTTCAAGTCCTCCAAGCAACTCCTTGCGCGCACTCCTTGTGGAAAATCTTCGACGACGTCTCAGTGTTAAAGTCAGTTGACTCTGCGCACCCCCGCAGCAACAGTCTTTGGATACCCTGCTCAGAATCGCAACTCTGAGACTTAGCTCGGCCTGCACACTCCTTGCACGGCTCGTATAACCCAATTTCACCCTTGGTTGTATGAGAACAAGAGTTAACTCTCTGAGCCTTCTGTCAACTCACTCCTTGCAAACGACTTCAACTGCACTCCTTGCAGGAATCCTTGCTCAAGTAGAGAAACAATTGAAACTCATTCACCCTCCCTTTCAGACTTCTATCTTAACACATGAAAGCATACACACAGCATAATAACAAATGCATAACAGGAAGAAATATTCATAAGCAGAGCATTCAACACACATACACAGAGAATAACACAACCATGAGTCTGAATCAATTCCTTCTATTAATTCCAGATCTGTAAATGGATGTCTTCTACAACCCTCTGCTATTCTCATATGCTCTTCCTACTCTGAATTATGCTAGTTCCTGTTACAAGACCAAATGAGGGTGTCTATATCCGTTTTCCCTCCTGCGCTCTAAAACTGTCTAATCTAAGAATTCAATTCTATCTACCTGCATCTACTACTATAAATGCCTCTGTCTATCTCAGACGAGAGCGTATGGCTCGAGGTCTGATTATATTTTACCAAGGAACCTAAATTAAATGATCTCATTTATGTTTAGCGCATCAACTTCAAGGGAAAATTTAAAAATTTGTGTTGGTGTGTGCCCAGCTATCCTTTGTCTTTTGTGCTGGTTCGCTTGTCTCGGGAGATGCTCCTGCATCATACTCCCTCACTTGAAAATTTGCATGGGCTCCTGTCCATGAGCTCCTGCACGGTATGTCCATGCTTTTGTATCTCTACTTCAGTCTCCTAGCTGGCATCTTCAACTGGATGGCCCTTCCATTTGACCAAATATTTGAAATATTCTTTCCTTCTGGTTTTATTACCCACTCGTTTATTCAGTATCTGTTCCATTTGTGGCTTCTCTGCAACTAGCATCTGCTTCTTCCACTGGACCTCTAGTTGATCATCACTTTCTTCTCCTGCTTCATCAGCTTTATATGGATATAAATCTGAAACATTAAATATCAGAGATATCCCGATCCCATCCGGTAACTCAATTTCATAAGCATTCTGTCCCATTTTCTTCAAGACCTTGCATGGCCCAATTTTCTTCATTTTTAGTTTATTATATGTACCCCTCGGAAACCTTTCTTTCCTCAAATGCACCAAGACTAGATCACCAACTTCAAATTGAAGTTTCCTTCTATGTTGATCAGCTCTGTGCTTGTACTCCTGGCTTGATTTCAACAGTCGCTCCTTCACCGTGAAGTTCTTTCATCGCTTCAGCGAATTCTTCTGCACTAGCGCTGCTAGTCGCAGTCTATTCTGAATCCCTCAATTCAGAAACTCCTCTCGGTTGCATTCCATATATAATATGAAATGGACTTTTTCCTGTGCTCCTGTTCACTGAATCATTGTATGCGAACTCTGCTTGCGGTAATATGCTATCCCAGTTGCTATGGTGCTCTGTCACCAAGCTCCTCAACAAGTCTCCCAGACTTCTGTTGACCAATTCTATTTGTCCATCCATCTGAGGGTGATAAGCAGAACTAAACATCAAATTAGTTCCTAGATTCTTCCATAATGTCCTCCAGAAATGCCCTATGAATTTTGTGTCTCTGTCCGAAACTATGTTTTTCGGCAATCCATGAAGTCGAACGACCTCCTTGAAGAACAGATTTTCGATGTGAGTCGCATCACTGGTCTTCTGGCATGGGATAAAATGTGCCATATTGGAAAACCTATCCACTACCAAAAAGATGGAATCAACACCTCTTTGGGTCCTCGGAAACCCCACCACGAAATCCATGCTAATTTCATCCCATGGCTTCTCAGGTATGGGAAATGGTTGATAAAAACCTGTATTCTGCTTCCTCCCCTTTGAATGTTGGAAAATTATGCATCTGTCAACAAACTTCTTGACTTTTGACCTCATCCCTGGCCAGAAGTATGACTCACTCAGCTTCACGAATGTCTTATCATGGCCAAAATGTCCTGCTAATCCACCACTGTGCTTCTCTTTCAACAAGTTCTCCCTCATGGAGCAATTCGGAATACACAGTTGATTGCCTTTGAACAGCAATTTGTCCTGGATCACATACTCTATCCACTGGCTTCTGTCTCTGAGATATGGATTCTCAGCTACTTCATACGCTTCCTTAAAGTTTGAATCATCTGCATACATGTCCTTAAGATCATCAAATCCTAACGTCCTGGCTTTGAACTCCTGCAACAGCAAACACTTCCTACTCAAAGAGTTAGCAACTTTGTTAGCAGTACCAGAAATATGTTTTATCACAAAAGTGAAATTTTGCATGTATTCAACCCATTTAACATGCCTCTGATTCAACTTTTCTTATTGAGTCACAAACTGTAATGCATGGTTATCACTATATAAAACAAATTCTTTTGGAATCAAATAGTGCCTCCATTTTTTCAATGCCTGTATGATGGCATAGAATTCTTTATCATACGTGGAGTACTTTTCTTTTTCCTCATTCAGTTTCTCGCTGAAATATGCAATTGCTCTGTCCTCCTGACTCAAGACCGCTCCTATGGCAAACCCGCTTGCATCACATTTCACCTGGAATGTCTTTTGAAAATATAGCAACACCAAAACCGGTTGCTCTGTAATCTTTCGTTTCAACAAATTGAAACTCTTCTCAGCGTCTTCAATCCAGTGAAAAGATTTATGTCTTTTCTTCACTATATCCATCATTGTTGCACTAATTCCATTGAAATTCCTGATGAATTTCCAGTAGAAACTAGCCAATCCATGAAAACTTCTCACCTCGAAAATATTTCTTGGTGATGGCCAATTCTTGATTACTTCTACCTTATCCGGATCCATATTTAATTCATTTGTTGAAATAAAAAACCCCAAATAAATGAGTTCTTTCTTCATGAATGAGGACTTCTTCATATTTATCAACAGCTTCTCCTACTGTAGTTTCCTCATCACAATGGCCAAATGCTTCAAATGTTCAACCTTTGTCTTGCTGAAAACCAATATGTCATCCAGATACACAATGAAAAATTTCCCGATGAAATCCTTCAAGACTTCATTCATCAACCTCATAAAGTTACTTGGTGCATTCGTTAAGCCAAATGGCATGACAAGCCATTCATACAGTCCTTCGTTGGTTTTTAAGGTCGTCTTCCACTCATCACCTTCTCTCATACGAATCTGATGATATCCACTCTTCAAATCTATCTTTGAAAAAAAAATTGCTCCACTCAAGCAATCCATCAAATCATCCATTCTTGGCAATGGGAATCTATACTTGATAGTTATCTTGTTTATCGCCCTTGAATCAGTGCACATCCTCCAGCCTCCATCTTTCTTCGAACTGAGTACTGTTGGAACAGCACATGGACTCAAGCTTTCCCTGACCAAACCTTTGTCCACAACTCCTGGACCTGTCTTTTAACCTCTTCATTCTCTTGTGGCGTCAATCTGTACGCAGCTTTGTTTGGAAAACTAGCTCATGGTATGAGGTCTATATGGTGACTCACGCTCCTCATTGGTAGCAACGAACAAGGTAATTACTCCACTACAATATCAGCGAACTCTTCCAGCAGTTCCTGGACTTCTTCTGGCAAATCATCCACCCTTGTACTAGCCAAAACAATTCTCCGTTTTCTGACCACAAGGAATTGTGGATCCCCCTTTTTCTTAACTTCTGTAAGAAGTTCCTTCCCACTCATGAGAAGTACTGTGTTGTTTACCTCCGGCTTCACCTCTTTATCTTCAATTGGATGCAACATATGAGTTCTCCCATTCCTCTCCAGGGTATATGTATTCATCCTCCCATCATGAATTACATTCCTATCATATTGCCATGGTCTGCCCAGCAATAAATGATAGACATCCATAGGAATAACATCACATAAAATCCTATCATTATATCCTCCTATCTTAATGTCAACTAAGCACTATTTAGTGAAATTTACCTGATGTCCCTTCTGTAGCCATGAAACTTTGTATGGACTCAGGTGATCAGTTGTCTCCAGCTCCATCTTTTCTACCATCTCGGTTGAAACGAGATTATCGGTGCTTCCATTGTCCACGATGATCTTGCACACTCTATCCTTGGTCTTGCAAGCAGTCCTAAAAAGACTGTTCCTTTGCGCTGAATTATCCATCTCTTTCTCTAGCATCAAAAGGACCTTTCGCATCACCAGT
>SNQJ01S0001204.1:178546-196370 GCA_010110895.2 Picea sitchensis
CTCTAGCATTAAAAGGACCTTTCGCATCACCAGTGATCTTTCGCCTTCAGTGTATTCAACCTCAACATCTCGCCTCTGTGCCTCGGCGATGTGAGTCTCTCCAGTTTCTTTCTTTTTCTCTGGACACTCGAATGACTTGTGTCCATTTTTTCCACATGTGAAGCATGTGATTACTCCACCTCTTCCTCTTCCTCTACCTATGGTATGAGGAAACCTATTATTATCATCATATCCTCCTCTCTTCTCAGTATGTTGTTCTTTTTGCTCAGCATATCGCCCTTGCTGCAAACTTCCACCTCTCTCTGTCTGAGTCTGAGGTTTCTTCCAGTCGTCCTTGGGCTTCTGGTATTTATCTTGGGCAACTGATTTGCCTTTGGGCTAACTCCTTCCTCTGCCTCACTGACCTTGCTTACGGCTCAGCTTCTCTTCAACTTTCAAAGCCATTTGATAGGCATCCTCCACCATTCGTATGGTTGCCATATTCATTTCATACCTCAGGCCATTCATATACCTGGCCACCTTTTCGTCATTGCTTTCGCAATGACCTGCCCTGATATTCAACCTGTAAAATTCCTCAATATACTCCTTCACTATCATCAGCTTTTGTCTCAGGTTCTGCATCCTCCTAAACAGAGAAATTTGATAATCCATGGGAATGAATTTTGCCTTCATCTTTGCAATCATCCTATCCCAACTCTTAATTTTCTGCTTGCCTTGGCAACGCCTGTCAGCTTGTAGTTTATCCCACCACAAGGCTGCATGTCCTTTTAATCTTGTGATGGCATGCCTGACCTTCTTATCCTCTTCGATATCTTCATAATCGAAGTAAGTGTCTAGAGATCTAATCCAATCTAGTAGCTCTTCCGCATCCAGATTTCCCTCATAAACTGGAATGTCTATCTTTACCTTTGTACTCATTCTTGCAACAGCTTTAAGTAACCGTTCACTCACTGCATCTTCCACTGGGATTTCTTCTCCTCTGTGTCTAGCATCCTCTTCATATTTGGATTCACTGATATCTCCTACATCAGCTTTGCGTCTTTTTGATGTCTCCATGTCCTCCATTTTGGCATGAAGATTTCGCATTTCTCTCTCCATGTCTGGATTTTGCACTTGCCTACCTCTTTCTCTGGACATTTCCCTTTCCTCCTATGGATCGGGTGATTGTCTACCCCTTCTCCTTGGTGGCATGGTGAATTCTCCTTCTCCTCTGCTACAGAAAGCAAAGAAGTTTTTCTAAGCTCTGATACCACTTGACGCAGGGCATGCCACCCAGGGCACGTCCGCTCACAGGATCTTCTTCTTCTTCTTGGCCCGAAGAACTTCCAAGATATTCTATTTCCCTATCAGGAAATATCTACCCATAGATTCTTTCACGGGACTTCCCTCCTTCTACTTATCGGGAAGTCGGAACTCGTGACTTCGCGAGTCCAAAGACTAGTGGTCGGGTGTGAATCTTGCGAGTCCCCGAGCGCCGATGTAAATCAATGCTGACCTTACCCTTCTCCTATCATGACCTATCCTATTGCAACTTCGTGACTCACTATATCAAGCACTTGGTTTTCCAACTCCCAATACCTGATGCGCCGAAATGTCGCTGCACACGTGAGTTGACTTTTCAACGGTCCTTTATCTCGCCGAGACTTCGGACTTCGCAGGATCGGGAATCCTAATGCCAATACTCGAGACTTCTCGCGGCAAGATCCTGAGGGCTTCGTGCCACCTGTATTCCACTCACCGGCTTCACTATGGCCCACACTATCCTCCAACGGTCGGGATATCGCTTATCACAATATCGCAATCTCTGTGGCCAAATCCTCGAGTCTTTTCTCACGATACCTCGATACATGATCCCACGTGCAGATCCGACGGTTCTCACATGATCCAGATCCAATGGCTATCCTTCTTCTCGCTCCTCGCGTCTTCGTGACTTGGGGTACCCAATACTTGGGCGCTCACCCTGCGAACTCCTGAGTTCGCGAGATCTCTCGATTTTTCCACCTGTCCTCCTCATATGGACGGATACTAGTTCTCTCGCCACTTCACTGCTTCGCGTCCTCGCGCTTCGTAATCCTTGACACCAAATCCTCAGCCCTTCCACCCACGAGATCCCAACATGCAATGTGCCACCTGTCCACTTGCCGACTCCTGTGGCCCCACACCGTTCTCGTGGTCGTCGAGATATCGTGTATCGTAATATCGCGATTTTCGTTACCAAGACTTGGTCACTTTTCTCACGAGATCCCGATAGGTGATCTCGCGAATAATCCAACGGCCCTGATTGACTTGGATCAACGGTGCTGCCTCTCCTGAGCTTAGAACCTCTCCACACTTGCATTGTAACTACCTCGCACCTCTAGGAGATCTAACGGCTCTCGAAACTTCGTGAAACCTCCTCCAAATATTTCGTCCATCCGTTCTCCTTTTAACGATTCTGCGAAAGAAGAAGCACCTCTCTACGAGACTCATTCGCCCACTTCGCCAATCTGTGACGTTTCTCCCGACCTTCCACGGCAGCTTCTCTGCACTCACCTTTTGGTGAATTCAAAGGTCTATTCCTCCTGAGCTTACTCACGACCTTCAAGTCCTCCAAGCAACTCCTTGTGTGCACTCCTTGTGGCAAATCTTTGATGACGTCTTAATGTTAAAGTCTTTTGACTCTGCACACCCCCACAGCAACAGTCTTCAGATACCCTACTCAGAATCACAACTCTGAGACTTAGCTCGGCCTACACACTCCTTGCACAGCTCGTATAACCCGATTTCACCCCTGGTTGTATGAGAACAAGAGTTAACTCTCTGAGCCTTCTGTCAACGCACTCCTTGCAGACAATTTCAATTGCACTCCTTGCAGGAATCCTTTCTCAAGTAGAGAAACAATTGAAACTCATTCACCCTCCCTTTCAGACTTCTATCTTAACACATGAAAGCATACACACAGCATAATAACAAATGCATAACAGGAAGAAATATTCATAAGTAGAGCATTCAACACACATACACAGAGAATAACACAACCATGAGTCTGAATCAATTCCTTCTATTAATTCTAGATCTGTACATGGATGTCTTCTACAACCCTCTGCTATTCTCCTATGCTTTTCCTACTCTGAATTATGTCGGTTCCTGTTACAATATGAAATGAGGGTGTCTATATCTGTTTTCCCTCCTGCGCTCTAAAACTGTCTAATCTAAGAATTCAATTCTATCTACCTGCATCTACTACTATAAATGCCTCTGTCTATCTTAGACGAGAGTGTATGGCTCGAGGTCTTATTACATTTTACCAAGGCGCCTAAATTAAATGATCTCATTTATGTTTAGCACATCAACTTCAAGGGAAAATTTAAAAATTTGTGCTGACGTGTGCCCAACTATCCTTTGTCTTCTGTGCTGGCTCGCTTGTCTCGGGAGATGCTCCTGCATCAAGTGGTGAGCTCCCTCTTAATCCCGACATCTTTGAAAATATTACAAACTCTTTTGAGGTGTATTCTTCTCCATTATCTAACCTGAGTATCTTGATTTTTCTTTCAGAGAGATTCTCTATCAAGGCTTTGAATTCCCTGAATTTCCCAATCACTTCATCTTTTTATTTCAAGAAGTAAACCCAAGTCTTGCGATAATATTCATCAATAAATTATACATAGTATGCATACCGACTAAGAGAGGTAGATGGAATTGGACCACATACATTTGAGTGGATGAGCTCCAAGAATCCTTCTTCTTTACTATCGCTCTTCGGGAAAGGATTCTTATTGTTCTTTCCTTGTGCACACACCTTCATGGTCAACCTTGAAATCTACTAGACTTGTAACTGCCTTGCTTACATATGGTAAGGCCTTGTAGTTGGTGTGAGCTAGTCTTCTATGCCAAATTTCACATGGACTCTTAGTGGAGTGCATCAAGGCTACATCTTCTATGGCTTCTCCTTTACGTCACATAAGGACTTCTCCATCTATGAATGCAACCCCAAAACCTTTCTTATCTAAAGTTGAGATATAAAGTAAGTTCTTTGTCAAACATGGTACATATAGTACATCCTTCATCTTCATTGGGGTCCTTGAATCAAGTTTGTAATTGGACTCTCCCACTCCTTTGATGGGGTACTGGTAATCATCTCCAAGTGTAACTTTCTGGGGAAAGTTATTTTCTATAAAGCTAGAGAGAATGTATCTCTGACCTGTCATGTTCTTGGAAGCAACACTATCTATGAGCCAATTATACTCACCAGGTGACACTAGTCCTGAGAGGGCATAGATTAAGACATAGTTTTCAATCTTTTCTTTAATCATCTTTGTGGGTGGCTCTTCATATTCAACTATGTGGGCATGGCGCCTTTTGTTTCTCTTCTCGTATTCTTCTCTTCTATATGGACAATTCTTAGCAATATGTCCCATCTTTTCACAATGGTAACATTGATAGGATGAGAAATACTTTTCTCTTCTTTGAACTTTCTGAAACTTCTAGAATCTCCTTAGAGGGTGAGATTCTTTATGGATGAAATTATTTGGGGAGTGAGACTCCTTATGTGGGTGGGTCTTCTTCTTGAATTGATACCTTCTATTTCCTCCTTTAGTATGAGTATATAGAGCTTGATCTTCATCCCTTAATAGTACTTCTTCTCGGTTAGCTACTCTTGCTTCTTCTTGAACACATTCTTCCCAAAGACTATCAAATTGTAGTTTCTCCTTTCTGGCATAAATGGTTTAGATGAATACATCCCATGGTCTTGTGAGACCATTAAGATTTGTCATTATGAGTTCATATTCATATAGGGTATCTCTAATTGTTTCAAGTTGTTCCTTGAATTGAGAGATTCTAGAGAAATATTCATGAATTATTTCTCCTTTCTGCATCTTTGTATTGTTGAGTTGAGTTCTCAAGCTCATCTTCCAGTTAATGTTTCTTCCTTTATACAATATGGTTAGGGAATCAAACATTTATTTTTTCATATTCTTATATTCCACTTGAGGGATCAAGTGATATTTGATAGATTCTACAATTATTCTTTTGGCCTTAACCATGTCCTTCTGGTACTTTTCTCTAGTTGTAGCATCTGTGGATTCTAGTACATTTTCTTTGATGAATCTTGCTAGGTAATTCTCTTCAAGAATGAGTGCAATCCTATACTTCCAAGGATGGAAGTTATCCACACCTTATAACTTGTAAACAAGTTTGGTTCTTGCAGACATCTTGACTTGGAGCTGGGAAAATGACCCAAAAAAATGAAAGTGCTCAGAATTTAGATCTGAACTTACCAGGAGGAGCGCTTGGCTAAGGCGAGTAGCTTGGTGTAGTTAATTTTCTGAAAATACAACTTTACGCCTTGAAACTGAGATTGTGCAAATATGGACTAGTACTTATGGTACTAGTTCTGATTTCCTGGTTTTCTAGTTTTCTCGTACCAGTGAAAACTAGGGTTTCACTTTTCGGGAGTTCTGTCCACTGAAAAAGTGTGCTCAAGCTACTAATGTGTTCGTTGGGCTAGGGTGCACTTCCCTAGAATTTTTTAGGCTGAAATTCCTCTTCAACAAAAAGCCCTAATTTTCTTGTACGACAACAGTGACGTTTTTTCTTATCCAGTGAAAGGTGCTCTCTTCATCTTATCTTTGAAACCATGTTAATTTTAGAGCATCTATTAAGTTTCTTTTCAATTTACTAGACAATAATATCATATGCAGGATCACTGAGAGAAACACAATCACAAGATACACAACATTTATTCTGGGAAACTGTCATGGGGGAGAAAACCCAGCAAAATCTTCCTTAATATAGATAGTCAATATAATGCCAAGACAATAAACCAAAACACTAGAGAATATCCAACACTGAGAAATGTGCCTCTCTCTTACTTCTTCCGGCAACTGACAATTGCAGCTTCCTTCAAAATTGTGCACTAGATGAGTGAGTTGAGTGAGTGAGCTAATGAGGCACTAGCCTCCTTTATTTATACTAGCTGGCAGGTGCTAGGTAGGTGTCTCTTCACTGGGAAAGGCCGACCTCTTCACTTAGTGGCTAAAACCACTTTAATTAGGCCTAGGGGGTGACTTATTAATTAGCATGATATAATTAGGGTTTGACCAATCCACAAAAGGGGATTTGGTCATTTACAAATCCCGACATGATCAATCCACAAAAGGGGATTGATCTAATTAATAATAACTCAATAATAAATAGAAGACTCTTTGCACTTACAATATTTCAACAAAGATAAGGGTGTTGTAGATTGATGTAAATGTTAAATTTCTCTTCTTTTTCAGTTGTACAAGGTATCTAAATTTCTTCCTCGCCCGTATAAATATAACAATGAATACCAAAGTATGTTGTTTCTTCTCTTTATTATATAAACTTTTTCATCCATAGCACTTTGTTTTAGATATGTTGCATGCATCATTTTCATTTTTAATCCCTTCATCTCACTATATGTTTGATAATATTAACACTCCTTTTCTCCATTTCTTATTACTTATGCTCCACCATAACAAGCATGATGCATCCCCATAGGTGACTTAGTGTGCCCCTTAATCATCCAAATCCTTGGATCATGGTCTACATATTTCCATCCTTTCTAGTCTAGATGTGGTGATATAGGAATGTACGTATGTGTTCTAAACTAATATTTCTGCATTGTTTCCTTGACAATTGTTATCCCCCTCACTTCTAGGGGTAACTAAATGAGGATTTTTTCTCCATGATCCACATTCCAAACAAAAATTTTGATGATGTCATTCTAGAATCTCCATAGAGAATTTCCCATAGATTCCTTCCATTACATTCTCATCTAATCTCACTCAAATGGCATGGTGCATTACACATTCAAGTACATTGTTTCAACACTTCATATCAAGTGATAATGTCAATACTTGGGGCATGAAAATGGTGATCATTGGTTGAATTTAAAAACTAATCATGACACTTTGGGACATTCCACCTTCTCTAGAGGATGTTGGAACATTTCTTGAGGATGTTTCACTTGGAGAGATGGTGTGGCACCTTTTAATGGATGATAGCACCTTTTGATGATGGGACATTTGACTTGGATTATGGGACATTGCACCTATTGGTGATGGGGCACCTATATGTGACATTTTGGGCTTCTTGATTATGATATGGCACCATTTGATGAGACATCACACCCTTTGGTTGATGAGACACCTCTTGGAGATGAAATGTTGCACTCTTTCATGGAAGTGTTTCACTTTTGAGCCTCTTTCACCACTTTTGAGTGAATTTCCCCCTTTTTGAGGCCATACAGGCCACACATTTGAGGTCTAGAGCACTTCCATGTGGGACAACTTAATGTTTGAGATAGTTTACTTCATATTGGATGTGATCCATAAATATGAATATCCATGAATATGATAGGATGTGATCCTGTAATTCTTGGGATTTTGTCTCTAGTTTTGACCACCATTCGAATACCAATCAGCTACCAATTGACCATCAAGTCGACCACCTTTCAACATTTAGTGAGATACCAATTGACTATCTAGTATACCTCCATTATGATAACCTATAAACCATCAAATTTACTTAACCATTCAGTCAATCAATCACCTAGTCGATCATCCTTAACTAATTAGTTGGTTGATTGAGTTTCCACATCAGATACTATAACATTCCAACATTCTCCCACTTGTTGTCTTCTTTGCAGAAATAGGAGAAACCAAAATTTGTTCACTAGTCCAAGGAAAAAATTCCCATTTCCTCTCTACACCAAGAGAACTTCTCAGGACTCACAGACTTGATCAAAGACTTTGCAATGTTTTTCAAAGTGTTTATCTTCTCTAGCAACACCTTCTTATTTTCATCCATGTCTCTCATGAAATGGTATTATACATCAACATGCTTCGTCTTGGAATGGTAATATAGGTTCTTTTCCAAGAAAATTTCACTATGACTTTCGTAATTTATCCTCATAATTTGTTGTTCAAACACAATCTATGCAACCAAATTGCTTCCTTTATTACATGGGTGTCTACCATGTATTCAATTTTTTTTTTGATAAGGCCACTACTGCTTGTCTCTTACTCATCCAACTGATTACTCCACCAAAAATTCTAAGCACAAATCCACTGGTAAAATTTCTTCGATCAATATCTCCAACCCAGTAGGCATCACAAAGCCATGTACATTCACTTCCTTGTCAGTTTCAAGTTTCCCTTTGTAACACATTGCATACTTTGTTTTTCCATGCAAGTAACTAAATACTCTCTTGATAGTAGTCCAGTGATCTTTCATAGGTGTCAACATGTACGGGAAATATCTGGTTAAGTGCATACCATTGCATACATTAGACTACCAATAACACTAGCATACTGAACACATGTCTTGTCCTCTATTTCTTCGTGTGTCTTTGGACATTGTTTAGAAATTAGTCTTACCCCTACATGATTAGTAACCTTGACTAGATTACACCCCTGCATGTTGAAACATTTTAATATCATTTCAATGTACTTCTTCTTATTTAACCAAAGTTTTCTAACTGCTTGATCTCTCTTAATCTCCATTCCCAGAATGAAGTTAGTAGCACCAAGATCCTTCATGTCAAATTTGGAGGATAGTTTTACCTTTGCCTCCTTTATCGCCTCCATGTTGTTTCCAACCAAAAACATGCTATCGACATACAACGCTACATAGATGAAAAGAGTGCCTTATTTATTGGAATAAACATAGTGATCATCCTTGCCTCTTGAAAATTCCTATTCAAGGATGTAAGTGTTGAAATTTTGGTATCACAGCTTTGATGATTGCTTTAGATCATAAAGGGATCTCTTTAGTTTTCACACCAACTCTCGTTTACCCTTTACTACAAATACTTTAGGTTGTTTCATGTAGATTTCTTCTTCCATGCCCCTATGTAGGAACATTGTCTTCATATCCATTTTCTCTATCTCAAGATCAAATGTTGAAACTAGATACATTAGTACTCTAATGGAAGTTAATTTTGAAACAAGAGAGAAAATATCAACAAATTTGACTCCCTTGAATTAGTAATACCCTTTCAATACCAGTCAATATTTGAAATTCTCAACTTGACATGTTGTGTTCAACTTTTTCTTGAACACCCACTTACTATTGATGGGTTTCCTTCCATTAGGTAGCTCAAACAAATCCCATGTCTCATTCTTGTGTGAGGATTCCATTTCTTCAACTATGGAATCCTTCCATACATTACCCTCTTTCGAGTTGACTACCTCCCTAACTAACTTAGGCTTATCATCAATGGAAGATAACACAAATGTAAAATGGAAATCAGGTGGACTATACCTTTCATATTTTTTCCTTACTCATCCATACCTCCTTAAAATTAGATTATATAGTTCCACCTCTTCATTTGATTCAATTGACTCATTTGAATCATGTTCCTCGTTCCTTAGCTCAAACACCAATTTCTCTTGTTCTTTCTCCATTTGAACCTTTTCATTCTTGGAAGTACTTATTACTTCCCTGAAGATCACATCTCTACTATAAACTATTTTCCTCATCACTATATCAAAAAGCGTATATCATTTCATTACATCCTTGTAACTAACGAAAATACACTCGACTACCTAATTGTCCAACTTGTTCATATTTTCCTTGGGAAGATGCACAAATGCATCAAAGATAATAAAAAAAATATGAGATGTGAGAGAGAAGGATTCTTATCAAACCATACCTTATGTGGATTCATGTCGATTAGCGTTTATAAAGGAGATCCATTTACCAGATAATGGGCAGTGTTGAATGCCTCTTCCTAGAATTCTTGTGATATCCCAGCACCATTGAGCATGTGCCTTGCCTTTTCCATCAATATCTTGTTCATTCTTTTAGAAACTACATTATTTTTTAGGGGTATATGGAGTGGTATCTTGTTATTCTATGACACATTGCTTGAAAATCTGCTCAAATTTCTTACCACATAATTCACCTATGTTGTTAATTCTCAACACCTTGATCTTCTTATCTATCTAGTTTTCCACAAGAGATTGAAACTCTTTGAACTTACTAAAAAACTCATATTTCTTTCTTAGGAAATACAACCATGTATTCCTGGATAAATCATCTATGAAGTAGAAATAATACATAGGTCCTCCTAGCGATGGAACTGATATAGGCCCAAACACATCACTATGTATCAATTCCAAAATCTATTTTTCCCTTGTAGCTCCAGATGGGAATCTCACACAATTGTTTTTACCATAGATTCAATGTTCATAGAAATTGACTTCCAAATAACAATTAGGGAAACCTTCAACCATACCTTTGTTGTGCATAGATCGAAGACCTTTTTCCCTAATATGTCCCATCCTCCTATGCCATAACATGGTCTAGTCGATTAGATGTGGAACAATCAATTCGGTCTCCGGTACAACTGTATTATTGCATCCAGTCGAGTTGACACTCCCCGACAACTTGTTCAGGGTTCTTTTCCAATATCCTCTCATCAATACCATCTCTCCTTGGACCATTTTACATGAATCCTTCTTAAATATAATGTGAACACCAACATCACTCATTTTGTTTATAGATATTAGATTTCTTGCCAAACTTGGTGATGGTTTCCTAAATTGGCATACTTTCAGCACCCGTCTAATACCTTTTTGCGTATCATTTTCCATTGATCACTTCCTTTTTTATACTTTACTTATCCAGTTGCCTTAATTATCACTAAGGTATGAATCCTTCCCCATATGTCATTATTATGATATTCTTGCATATTTCTTAAAGGAAATTGCTACTTTCATGTACTAACACTACTACACATGAGTAATACAATAGTTACAACTCCTCACAGTGGTTGCAATACATATCTACTACAATTCCAAGTGTAATCCAATTGTTGCAAATCCAAGTTTACTCTTCATGCTACAACTCCAAATTCTACAACTCTAAGTGTACTTTTCGTATTGCGACTCCAGCTAATCATTGTGATTCCAAACATGTCTTTTGTTGTTGTGAATTCAAGTACACCATTGTTGTGATTCCAAATATAAAGCCACAAGCATAGCATTCAATGTTGCCACTGGTGGTTAGGAAATAGTATTCATGGAAGAAAGTGATAAGAGGCAAATAGATGACCAAAAGAAGAATTGGTTTTCCCATCGAGTCAACACACATAGATCTTTTCTAAAATATTAGTAAAATAGTTATAATCAGAATAACAGATGGATTCTCATGGTTATCCATTTGTTCCTTTGTATAATTTTAGACAATAATCATATTGTATAAGTGCCTCATCTTTCCTAGAGCTAGAGGGAGAACTCTGGTGATAAGCATTCGGTTGTTATTGTATTGTCAAACTTCTACAATATAATTTCCATCCATACTCTTATTCATGTGTTGGTGATCATGTGATTTTGGTTTCATAGCTCAATACCTTGCCTAAGGGGGTAGGTATCCCTCCTTAAGCATGTACTACCTATGTATTAGCATAAGATTTAATCTTTCAATTATGTTCATTTGTTTCAACAATTGTTTCATTTATTAGTCTGTTGCAATTCCAATTTTCGTAGAAACAGTGCTTGTGATTCATGCGTGGTTGATATTCAATTCCTTAGTGTTAAAAGAATTCATAACTATGAATTGCAATTCTATATCATTTTGATTTCTATGAGTTCAAGACCATAAACATTGTTACAACTCTAAATACTGCAATTCGCCTCACTTTAAATTATGTTGTGTTGCAATTTACATTGTTTCAACTCACATCACTATGATTTCTTTTGTGTTGTAGCTTCGTTGTTGCAACTCTGCTTGCAACAACACTTTATTTTGTTTGCTTTCTAATTCATGATAGCTTTAACAGTTTGGGATTGATGTTACATTGGATTTTTATCATTTGTGCAAACACATAATTGTTACAATAAAAAAGGACCTTCGTTTTACTTGAGCAAGTCACCAATAGACATAATGTAAATTTACTTTCCACAAGTGTGATTTCAATTTTTGCAAGCATGATTTCAATTTCTGCAAGCATGATTTCAATTTCCGCAAAGTGTGATTTCAATTTCCGCAAAGTGTGATTTCAATTTCTGCAAGCGTGATTTCAATTTCCACAAAGTGTGATTTTAATTTTTGCAAGTGTGATTTCAATATTTTCAAGTGTGATTTCAGTTTCCGCAAGTGTGATTTAATTTCCCCAAGTGTGATATTTACTTTCTTGTACTAGTATAATCTGGTGACTTAATTCAGTAACTTGAAGCCTTGAATTGTGACATCAAGAGTACTACAACTTTGTAGCTAAAATAACTCTCTTCTTTGTATATATGGTGCATGATAGTTCATAAATAATATACGACCTCTGATTGATAATTAAATGCACAACTCTTTAGTTTCTCAATAATTTAATTAGGAAGTAATTGAAAAGTTTGTCACCGGGAATATGTAACACACCTGGAAGGGTTCTACTCCTCCCATGCTTTAACATCAATTGGACTCTACTTCGTCCAACAATATTGGTTGTAGAATTTTCTCTCAAGAATACATCTCCTCCTTCATACTTCTCATATTCATATAACCATTCCCTATGAGTTGTCATATGAAAGGATGAACCTAAGTCAATCAACCAAACATCATGATATGATTGTGTATTGTTTGATGCCAAATACATGTCTCCTCCTTCGTCTAGAGAAGTATTTATTTCAGTCGACTACTTCTCATTAGATCCCTGACTTTTTTCAATAGCCTTCAACTTGGAGTCCCTTTTGTAATGCCCATCTTTACCGTACTTCCAACATTTTCTTGTCGACTAAACTAGGGATTTATATCTACCTTTAGACTTAGTTTTTCTACCATATAACCTTTTCCTTTGCCAATCAGTCGACCTCTCACCATCAAGGCATCCTTGTTCGATCCTTTCATGTCCTTCTACCTCATTTACTATGATATCATAGATGAAACCACATATTCAAGCATTAATGTAGTTGAATTACTCCAAATAGCCATGACTAAGTTATCTCATAAATCTAGCAAAGAACACAACAAATTGATACATTTATCCTCCGTAATGATCTTAATATCCATAGACAATAGTTGACTTAACATAGTATTGAATGCATTCAGATGCTCTATTACTCAGTTACCATCACTCATCCTTAGAAGATACAATTTATTCTGAACAAACAACTTTTTTACTAGATATTTCAACTGGTACAAGTTCCCCAACTTATCCCACAGTTTATTTGTATTGTCTTCACTTGAGACATTTAGCAATACCAAATCCACAAGACAAAGTCAAATTATAACCTTTTCCTTCCTTTCAATTTTCTCCCAATTGTCCTTTGACATGCTCGTCAAAAAATTTCTGGGATCCATGGAGACCCGTTGTTCTTGATCTACAAGAATATCTTCCATTTTAAGTTTCCACAACTCAAAATTTTGGCCATTAAACTTCTCAATTTCAATCCTAAAACTACTTTCCATTCTTTCAATCACAAATCATTGCCTTATGGCTCCCACTGGACCTAGGTTTAGTATATATATCCAAGAACGAGTCGAACCCTTAGAAACAAAGGCATCCCCCTAAAGCCAAGATCTGATCTTATTTATATCTGCTCAGATACAAGATCTTATCAACCTTGCTATGATACCAAATGTAGGGAAACTAAACCTAACAGGAGAGAAAAGACATAATTTATAATAATAAAAAAAAACATGGAAATCACATACAATACATAGAGATTTACCCTGGAAACCCTTAACCAGGAAAATTGGCAACGATTGAGCGAATCCCACTCTTATGTTGTCTTTTTCATTCACTGAATAAAGAGTTACATGACTAACCTTGGTCCACACTTAAAACCAATTCATCATCCTACTCCCTTGCTTAATTACAAGAACAACTCTATAGTCATTTGGCTTCATCTTCATGATTATTGCACTCTTTCTCAGATAGTATTACTTAATGTCGTATTTATAGGAATCTTCTACATGTAAAACCCTAATTCATGGTGCCCAAAATGGTTACAAATCCATGAAAATGATGGGTTTCAATCCCACAATTCTCAATATTCTATCTTTGGTTTCGACCACCAGTCGGATACCAATCGACTACCAATAGAAAACATAGTTGACTACATTTTGATCACCAATCAACTTCTTTTGACCTCCAGTCGACTAACCTATCAACCGTCGACTTGACTTAACTTTTCAGTCAATCATCCTCGACTAGCTATTCAGTTGACTTTGTTTCCACTGAAAAGAATATAACATCCCAACACTTTTTCTCTCTCATGAAGAATGTTATGGATGGTTAGTTAGAGTGATTTTTTGGGGGAATGTTTGTGGATTCTCTACTACTGCTTGGATGATCATTGTGTTAGGTTTTTAATGGATGAAATATTTATTAAGTAAGTGGTCTCTTTTTATCGCGTGGTTCTATTTATGAATGCATTTAAGAGTAATGTGTTTTTCTCTATTGTTGTCTAAGCATTCTCTTGGATTGTTCTTGAATAATCACTTCTTGTCAAATCCCTTGGAAGGTGACTAGTGGAGGACATTCCCTTGATTTATCCCTTATTATTTTAGGAAGATATCTTAGGGTTAGTAGTGGACGACCTCTGGATATCACCCTGAAAAATCCACACATTTCTCTCTAAAGGAATACTTAATTGACACCATATGCCCAAAAATATGGTAGGAACTAATCGTTTTCTCCCAATAGTCAATCATTAATGCTGAAAATTACTTTCTTTTCTTGTTTTAGGGTTAAAATTAGGGTTTTATTGCAAAAAAAATAATTTCTAGCCATAAATACTAAGACATTTTAGGTATTTAGGAATACTATAGACCTAATATACGTTGTTGAAACAGTAGTTTATATTTTTGAAGTGTTGTAACATCCATCTAGGAAAAAACATCTAGGATTTTAGGGTTCTTGATTACTCTTTAATTTTCTAATTTTATTTGTAATTAAAACCCTAATTTTAGTTCATTGTTTAGCCCTCTTGAATCATTGTATGTTAAATGGGTATTCATTTGCTGCTATAATAAATTACTTTGTTGTTATAGTTTTGTTTATGTTTTAACGAATTTACAATAGCCCTAGAATTTTTCTTCATTTTTAGTGTTTGGGGATCCTATTGAGCATATTCTTGACTTGGAAAACCTATCAAATTGATCTATAATTGAGGGAATGAGAGTCCACTCAATTATCCAACACGAATTATTATTGCGGAATAATTTTGTTTACTATATGACCAACTCCAGTGGAAAATTCAATGAATTAGAATTATGTTTCCCCTCCATAGATCATGCAACATTTAAAATAATTTATCTTCTACTCAACAATAGTATAGGTTAATTAGTGATCAAGCATTAAAATGGAATCATAACTCAATGAATATCTCAATAACTAATCATAGCAACATACACAATAGATTGCAGAGGAAAAACACACATTTGAGACAATGTTTTACTTTGGAAACCCAACATTAACTAGAGATTGTATTACATTCAAGAGAACATTACAGAGGAGTGAGCTATACATAGACTATGTGTATTGTTACTCATTGTGAAGATCAAAACTGCAGTAGACCATGGAAAAGAGACACCTTAGCTTAGAGTGAACAGGCATATTAACTCCTCCATCCACTCAACCTCAAGCAGGTTGCCCTATTTCTACTTCTGCCCTTCCCTCTTTCTCCTTGCATGTCCCTTCATTGTCTTCTTCACTACAACCCTCATTATTTTTAAAGGGATGCCTTTAGAATGCCAACCATCATAATTGTTTGTTTCACCTTGTTAGAAAAAACAAGACCGTGGAGCAATAAAATAAAACAAATGCATAAATAAAATATAGAAGATACACAATACAAGAGAGACACAGATTTACGTGGTTCACCTAGTGTGGGCTACGTCCACCAGAGAAATTGTCGGGTCCTTTCTTTATTATTATCTAGCAAAATGAAAGGATACAACCTACAACAAAACCCGTTGTAACTTCCTCTTCTTTCGCTCACAGTCTCCTCTCTCAGAATACAATACTCACCCAACATACATAGCCGCAATAAATTTCCTTCATAAAAGAGGGTTGCCTTCTAGGGAAAAAACCCCTAACATAATCTCTATCGTTAGATCTACGACTTTATAATGAACGGTCCAGATTTACAATGAAATTACAATATACTTTTACAAGGCAATTTTTGCTTCGGGGGCTTCGCTCTCGAACCCTTGCTGGGGGCTTCGCTCTCGAACCCTTACTGGGGGCCCGCTTGCCCCCAGACCCCCCAACTGGGGGGATAGCCCCCCCGAACCCCGCAAAGGGGGTACCCCCCCTCTACACTCCCCCGCGTGGAAGAGTGTACATACTTCTGGGGTGTAAATATTTCATGGGGTATAAACACGGCTAAAAGTAAAAGACCTCTAAATCAGGAAGATAATTAGGCTCCACAACCAAAAATCTCCCACTTGGAGACTGATCTCAACAACTCCACTTCTATTGTATATGCTAGATTCTGAACCTTCTTGGACATGGCCAATTTCTCATCTTCATCTTCATTCTTGAAGACCAACTGAAACTGAGCAAAAACTCAGTTTCTCCCTGGTTACTCCCTTTGTTAACATGTCTGCAGGATTATGGCTAGTGTGTATCCTTTCAATCTTCAATTGTCCATCTTCCAAGGTGGATCATATGAAGTGGTACCTCAACTATATATGCTTAGTCTTCAAATGGAAGGCTAATTTCTTTGCAAGGTGAATGGCACTCTGACTGTCACATTACAACTTGTTGTTCTCCTGCTTCTTTCCCAATTCCTCCATAAAACTTTGTAACCAAATCATCTCTTTACTAGCCTCTGTAGCAGCAACATACTCTGCCTCTGTTGTTGAAAGTGCAACAGCCTTTTGCAGTTTCGAAATCCAACTTACTGTTATTCCACCTATAGTAAAAACATACTCTGTGGTGCTCCTCCTGCTGTCTTTATCACCTGCCATATCTGAATCAACATATCCCTATAGAAAAGTGTCTGAACCTCCAAAACATAATGCATGTGTAGTAATACCTCTCAAATACCTGAGAATCCACTTTACTTCCTCCCAATGTTCTTTACCTAGATTGTTCAAATACCTGCTCACAACTCCCACTGCATGTGCAATATCTGGTCTTGTGAAAACCATTGCATACATCAAGCTGCCAACTACTGATGAATATGGGACCCTGGACATGTATTCTATCTCTTCCTGTGTCTTGGGACACATTTCCTTAGTTAATTTGAAATGGCTAGCCAAAGGTGTACTAACTGGTTTTTCATTCTCCATTCTAAACCTCTCCAACACCTTCTCTATGTACTCACCCTGAGACAATGTCAGTTTGCGATTTTTCCTATCTCTTGTTATTCTCATACCAAGGATTTTCTTTACAGCACCCAAATCCTTTATCGCAAATGAATTGGCTAATTTATTCTTGAGCACATTTATATCTTGCATATTAGACCCTGCAACAAGCATGTCATCTACATACAATAGCAAGATAATATAGCTTCCATTTTCTATCCTTTTAAAATAAACACAGTGATCAGAATGACATCTATTATAACCTTGTTCTATCATAAACCTGTCAAACTTCAGATACCACTGCCTTGGAGCTTGCTTTAGGCCATATAATCTCTTCTTCAACTTGCATACCAAATTCTCCTTCCCTTTGACCTCATACCCCTGTGACTACTACATATAAATCTCTTCCTCCAAATCCCCATGGAAAAAAGATGTATTTACATCTAACTGTTCAAGATGAAAATCTTCTACTGCCACAAGACTTAAAATAGTCCTAATTGAAGTCATTTTAACAACAGGAGAAAATATTTCATCAAAATCTATACCTTTCTTTTGTGCAAACCCCTTT
>SNQJ01S0001204.1:196380-221663 GCA_010110895.2 Picea sitchensis
GGATACCAGTTGTTAGAAAAAACAGGATCGTGGAGCAATAAAATAAAACAAATGTGGAAATAAAACACAGAATATACACAATACAAGAGAGACACAGATTTACGTGGTTCACCCGGTGTGGGCTACATCCACCAAAGAAATTGTCAGGTCCTTTCTTTATTATTATCCAGCAAAATGAAGGGATACAACCTATAGAAAAACCTGATGTAACTTCCTTTTATTTCTCTCACAGTCTCCTCTCTCATAATACAATACTCACCCAACATACATAGCCACAAAACATTTCCCTCATAAAAGAGGGTTGCCTTCTAGGGCAAAAAACCCTAACATAATCTCTATCGTTAGATCTGTGACCTTATAATGAACAGTCCAGATTTACAATGAAATTACAATATACTTTGACAAGGAAATTTTTGCTTCGTGGGCTTCGCCCCCGAACTCCTGCTAGGGGGCCGCTTGCCCCCAAACCCCCCAGCCGGGGGGATAGCCCCCCCCGGACCCCGCAGAGGGGATACCCCCCCTCTGCACTCCCCCGCGTGGAAGAGTGTACATATTTCTGGGGTGTAAATATTTCATGGGGTATAAACACGACTGAAAGTAAAAGACCTCTAAATCAGGAAGATCATCAGGCTCCACAAAAAACACACCTTCCCATTGTGCTAGAAGACAAAATAAAATTAAATAAAAACAAACATGTTTGTTTACAACATTTACAAAATGTTTTCCAACATCAAATTTGAATCACAAACTGACCTGGATCATGTTTACTTTAAATTTGGAAATTTTCTTGTTATACCACCTCATTAATACATCGTCTATCATTTTCACTGGTGGTAGTTTGAGTAGTCACCCTAGCAGGGCCTCAACTTGCTTATGTCTTTCCTAAGGATTCTTGGGAGCTATTGGGGAAGCCTCCCTTGTGTTGGATACTATTCCTTCACTAAAAAGAGGGAATTTGTTTCATAGGTGATAGCGATAACATTTTCCATGTTCCACTAGTCTTAGTGCCTTATGAAGGATTTGCACTTGGTGCTAGATTGTGTGGTAACATTTTGGCATCATTGCTAGGAAGAATTGAATCATTCTTCCTAGAAAATCTGAAGTCTATACTTCAACATTATTTTAATGAGTATACATCAAAGCCTAGTCTAGTGTTCTGTTGACAGGGAAAAATGAACGCTCGCCAACTAGAAGAGTGGATCCGGTCCAAGGTTGTCTAAATAAACCAAATCATTTGGGATGATCCAACCTGACGGGTTTAGCAGCTCTGTTGGCCGATCTAAATCCTAGGAAAATGAAAGAAAAACTAACTAAAAGAACTAATCTAAATGAAAAACAATATTTAAAGCAAACTATAAACGAATCTGAAATAAATATATACAATTTACTATCTAATACTATAATAATTCTATGAAATTAAACGTTCAACTATCAATAGAATTAGATCTTAATAACAAATGTACAATGTTTACAGATTACAGATTTTACATGAAAACCTGTTAAAATCATTTGTGAGCTGTCATGTGACAACAAAATTGTTTTTTTTTTTTTTTAATTTATGAGAAAGAAATAAAACGGAAACTATCTAAGCTGAGCAATCAAAAAATAATAATCTTAACTATAAATTTGAACTATACATATCTATCTAAACTACTTAAATAACTTAATAAACTAACCTGTAATAACGCTTTCCAATTTGTCCTGTGTAAAGGATCCAGTTCAATTGTTCGATGGGAGGAAACCCGCACCAGATTCTCTGCAAGCTTCTTGTAAACAGGAAGCAACGGTGCTCTTTTGAATATCAATAACAGGACAAACAAGACATAAAATTGACAGCAATATTATGATTTACAAATCATCACATTTAGATAAATCTGTGTGCAAAGATTTGTACAAAATGATTCATTTAACGAAGAAGGTAAACCTTTAATTCCTTAAATTGAACCAAAGCAAATGTTGTAATTTTTAAAATAAGAGAGATCAGATATGGATAACACATAAACCAAATCACATCAACCTGCAATGAATTATGATAGCTAAAGTAGTCGATAATTGATTGCAAACCGATATGAAGAAAACTTGAAATAAAAGTTTGATATATTGAAAGGTAAAGTTGTTACAAGACATCAACTTTCATCCCAGTCTGTATCATCATAAATCCATAGTCTGGTTCTCCCAACAGTGATGATGTGTTCATTACAAAAAATAACAATTATTTAAAGACCACAGGGTAAAACATCCCTGTGGAAATTATCAAAGCAGTTTACAAAAAATTTGGGAATAATCTCCCAAGTCCCTATTTATTTGCCTATGACTAACAACTGAAAACTATATCTAAACTGCCACAGCATGTCCAATGTGTCAATGAAATTCGTAGGTACCTATGGGTAGACAAAAATACACAAGTTTAGATAATGTTTTATTGATAAAATTAACAAAAATCAAAATCTTAAGACTAGCTACAGAATCTTGTGATTTTGTAGCTAGTCTAATTTGAAAACAGAACCATTTTAAATCAATCAAATGATAACAAAATATATTCGACCTATTAAACCAAATCTTTGATTGTTATTTTAAAACAAAGCAAATCATTAAACCAAAACTACTATGTTAATTGAGAGCAAATGAAATCATGTCTAAATCTATTTAAATTGAACAAACCCAAAACGAAAATCAAGCAAACCTCTAGTAAGAATTCAATATAGACATAATATGTCAATCCAATCGTTTTTTTAAATCCAAACCAATAGAGCTGTATCAAATCTTTTTTTGATAACAATCCAACTCATACAAATAATTATGTTAATTCAAGGCACGCAGTACTCGTTTGCAAATCAAATCAAATAGGAACGAATCGAACTAATTGGGGGGTCGACACAATCGTTATGCAAAATCGTATCAATCAAAACACAGTTGTTTCCGAGTTTAGCAAACAAATCTTCTTTACAGATCGAATTCAATCATAATCCAAAGGAAAATATTTATTCAAAACGAAACAGAATCGTTTCTGGTAAATCAAAGTCAACGGGATTGTTTTGAATCTATTAAAAACAAATAGTACTAATCGAAAGCAAACCCAATCGACTACCCTGATTCAAACCAACTCAAAAACAATCAATCGTTTATACTAATCTGAGAACAACGAAATTGCATTATCCAAATCATGGCTATATTTGATTTTAGGCAAACGAATTGATGCAACCAAAAATAGTTTATGCTAATTCCAAACGAAATCTTTCATGCTAACTCAAATAGAAAAACAAAATCATTTCTGGTAATTGGAAGTGAACAGAATTGTTTTTTTAATCTATTCAAGCAAAAGAACTAATCGGTTATGCTAGTTGAAACCAAATCATACAAAATCGATGTGGAAAAAACCATACCTGGGCTGTAAGAAAAACAACTCGGTCATGATAATTTTGAATTGACAAAGGTCGTTGTTGCTTCGACATTTCTAAAGACAATTGAACTGGTGGTTTTCTGTTTCTTCTCGTTGGCATGAAGCCTGTCATTCTCTTTTGATAGCACAGTAACTCATTCCTCTAATGATCTAATCTTAGATTTCAATAGGGGAACGTCGGTGTAATAGCATTCAAGCCAAGAATTACATTGAATACATGACGGTTGATAGGGCTTTGGCATAACAAGCGAGGGTTCTTTCAAGTCACCAGGGGTTTGATTTTGAAGCTTAATTCTTGGGCATTTAGGATCATATTTTAGGCACGGAGGTAAGTTAGAAACATAGTCGTAGGGTTCCTTAGAGGAGAGGCCCTGAGAATAGGGGTATTCCTCGGCTAGGAAACGCTCGATCTCCAAGTCTAAATCCTCACTCAAGACGATGGGCTTTTGGTCGACGTTCTGTTTAGGCTTGTTCCGGGAACATCTCGATATCAATCGAGCATTTTTCTTTCCCTTACTGTTGACAGCAGTATCACCCTTGACTTTCTTCCTTCCAGGTCTTTTGATGGCCTTAATATCGTCCTTAGCACACGGGTTGGCCATGGCATCGGGTAGATCAAGGTTGGGGCAATTCGAGGGTTTGACAAGGGGGTAGAAGGATGTGAAGTGGCATGGCTGATCCAACTAGAGTTTCAGTCACCACAACCTTATCCACTTGGATAGACTTGGGAGTGACAAAGCCCTTCCTTGATAGGAATGCTTGCCAACAATCACCACTAAAGCTCAAATGTTGGACGATAATGAGTTTGATCAAGAAGTGATGGAAAAGGCTGCTATTAGCCTTCTCACGCTTAAAACGTTTGGACATCTTGTAAAGGTTGCATAGGAGATAATGTGGCATGTTCAGGGGATAGCCTATAAAATTCATCAATAACTGAAGGTGATATAGAAATACCAAGCCATAACGACCTTCACAGGTCACAAACTGCTTAACAATTTCCAAAAGATCGTGCCACCTAGGTTTGAGGGAAGCTACAGGTATACCTCTATCACAGCTAACAATCTTTCTTGACGTGAAAAGGAGTGGCCACGACACCTCGTCGACTTTGGAGTTTTTAAACCACCTTTTCCCTATAGCTGGTAAGCCTGTAGCTGAGCTTATGAATTCCTCATTCAGTTCGAGTTGTATGTCACCGACCTTAGCCCTGTATCTGTTAAAGGTAAGAGTGAACTGTTGGGCTACCGAGAGGTTAAAACCCTCAAATCTCTGGATAAACATCAGCCAGCCACCATTTTCCAAATCTTCACGGGCATTGTCGTACATCAAGAGTGTTTGGCTGCCATTAGGCTCTATGTGCACCACAGGTTCCATAGGCAAGGGCACACAGTGAGCTGGGTAAACACACAAGGGTTTGGACAGGGTAAACGCAGGATCGGATAGCTCACAGACTTCCCCGAAACCAAAAGAGGTAACCCGGGATAGGAGGGAGGCATTAATGCCCGAGTGTGCGAGGGTGGTGGAGCTAGATCAGCCCATGAAAAACAGTCATATCCATATGTACAACCGACGACGCATATATTGAATCACTATTGCAATGTGTTAAAAGTAACGACATTCAAACAATTAACGAAAACTATGGTGAGTCGACCCAAATCTTTTACACGAGCAATAGTATTTGCATGGTTTTAAAATCAAAACAATTGTTTCGGAATCAAAACCAAGGAATTCGATCAATGTACATCAAACCACCAATAAATCAACGATTGAATCACAATCATTAGAAAATCATCAGAGTCTCATAAAAATTGAAATCATATTAACAACAAAAATGCCAAATGAGTAAAGATTTTGGTGTCTTGTCAACTGTGCGACTATAATTAAATTGAAAATACAATGAACACATAGACAAGAGTGACCATAATAATCCAGTGATGATTTTAATGCTATTGACGTGACTTCAAAATCAAATTTTTCACGCTTGCAGTCGTGAAAACTAGAACAGAAGGCAGGTGTGCAAATGCGCAAAATGACAGTGTTGTTTTATTCAAAAACTTGTGATGAGAATCAAGGGTTCCAAAACACTTGTGTAGGTAGCTTATAGAGATAGAATAAAAAAAAACAAGATGGCTTCCAACAATGGAGACACACCGGTAGAAGCAGTTATCTCTGCCAAAGGAAACAAATTCAGACTATGATAGCAAGAAAAATTCAAACTCAAAAATAACAACCAGAAAATTGTTTAAACATCACCATTAATCAAATATTCCAACAATGTTTAAAGGATGAAAACTGATAACAGTCTTAAGATAAGCGAACCACGATATTAAAGATAAAATCCCCAATACTGTTGACAGAGCCACTGCTGCCAGCTGGCGTTCATAGCCTCGACAGGGTTTCCATTTAATCCACTCTGATATCTGTATCCTGCCAAGAAGTTTCAGATCAGAATAAAGGACATTTTAAGGTCAAGAGGTTTCATATTTACGAATTTTCATATACCCGACATTGCTTCACTGCCAGCGGGCTTGTTCAGTACCCCGATGAAGTTGTCTTGGTGTCATGCATGCATTTACCCGCTGCCAGCGGACCTGTTCAGCATCCCGACGGGTTTACAAGCACTTCCCACAGCTCTTTTAATGATTTATTTGTTTTTTAAAGATATAAATTGAGCGGGGTGACACTAAAAATTATAATATTTTGGAAATATTTTTTATAGACCTTGAAAGAATTTTTTAACTATCCTTCATTAAGATCCAGAGATAGTTTATTTACAAAACTGACCTTCTAAGGCAGGGAGACATCTTACGAGGTATTCCCTTAAGGAACAGGGAAAGCGTAAGAAGATAATGGATGATCGTGACAGGCTTCACTCATAGATCGAAATCAGTTAACTTCTTTCAAACAACAGTCTTTTCAACACAAATGCAAATTTCAGGAGTATATTATAATTGATGTTTAGACAATTTTCAGCAGTAGTTTCAGTGAAAGAATTTTTTGTTTTCCTTGTCTGAACAGTTCAAAATGTAGGTATGTGTATTTCCAAAAATAAAAACTGATAAGTACAAGGGGAAAAATCAAAACAAAACGGTAAAAGAAAAGCAAACAAAAGAAAAAAATATGTACACAGTATACACATGGTTGTCATCAAGCGAAATATCTTTTCAGAGCTTGGCCATTCACCAGATAGGTGTCAGACTGTGCTTCTAGGTTCTGTAATCAGAAAGTGCTGGGACCTAATTTTTCAGCAATTAAAAATGGTCCAAGCCATAAGTTATGAAATTCCGTGTGCTCTCCCTTTCCCTCATGCGGTTTGTCCCATTTCAAAACAAGGTCACCTACTTTGAAATTCCTATCAGAGACAGAGTTAGAATCAAACCAGCTTTTGACCACTAGTTGATGCTGATCTAACTTACGTTTAGCTTGAGCTCTTACCTCTTCTAGTTTCATCAAGGCGTTAATTCGATTTTCCAAAGGGGGATAGTCTTCTTCTTGTATTTTCTGTGATAGTTGTAGTGAGGGAAGAAGAATGTGTGGTGGTAGAATTGCTTCTCTGCCATAGATGAGAAAGAAGGGGGAGTTACCTACAACAGTTTTGGGTGTCACTCTATCAGCCCATATTGCGTTTAACAGTGCATTATGCCATTTTTTGTGATTCTCGGATACCGTTCTCTTGATAATTTTAATCAGATTCTTATTTGTTGATTCTGCCAATCCGTTGCCCTGAGGGTAGTAGCTGGCAGAATAATTCAATTTAATTCCTTTCTCTAGAGTGAACTCGCTCATCTCAAGAGACGAAAAATAAGAAGCGTTATCGAATACTAAACAGTCCGGGATACCAAAACGAGTAATAATATTTGAATTTAAAAAGGCAATTACCTGACTGGTATTCACAGTTCTTAATGCGGCAGCTTCAGACCACCTGGTGAAATAATCTGTGGCTGTTATGATAAACTTATGCTACTGTGAGGATGGAAGATTGATTGGACCTATAATATCAAGGCCCCACTGCTGAAAAGGGGAGTCTACTAAAACGGGTTGCAAAGGGAAGGTTGGTTTATGTAACTGCCCTGATGTTTTTTGACAAATAATACACTTACAGCACAAGGCATGGGCATATATAAAAAGTGTGGTCCAGTAATAACCGGCTCTCAAAATTTTATGGGCAGTGGTGTCACCACCAAAATGCCCACCAGCTTCTCCTGCATGAAATTCTAGTAAGACTTTTTCTGCTTTGTCTTTCTCAAGACAGCGCATTAATACTCCATCAAAATTTTGATGAAACAAAATACCATTAACCAAATGAAAGGAGGTAGACTTTAATCTTAACGCTCTTCTTTTAGTGGGATCCAAGTGACAAGGGGCTGACCCATGCTCAAGACAGAATTTTATATCATCATACCAGGGACTGACAGAGTTTTGTGCACAGCAAATTGCATTTTGATTGTGTTGTCCTAGGTTTGACATATCGTTTTCTTCTTGTTGTCCTTCTGCTGAATCAGAAACTAACTTGCATAACCCTTGGCCTCTCACTATCTGAGCTGGGGTAATTTCTATGTCGTACTCTTGTAAGGCAGTGACCCAATTCGCTCTTTTTTCACCTAACTCTTTCTGCACTAATAGATTCCTGACGGCTGGGTAAGGGACAATAATTTTCTTCTTAGATTTCAAAAGATAAGACCGGAAGTGTTTGACTACTTTAAAAACAGCATAGGCTTGTTGATCTACCACTGGGTAATTAAGTTCCACACCTTTGAAAGAAGAGCTCATAAATGCAATGGATACTTCATTTTTTTCAGGGTTCTTTTGAGTTAGGACTGCAGCGTAGGAGCGGTCAGAAGCAAAAGTGTAGAGCGTGAAGTCTTGCGAAAAGTCGGGGCTCATGAGAGAAGGAGCGTCTATTATGGTCTTTTTTATTGCATTAAACGCTTGGTTTTCTAAGGGTCCCCAATGATATTGTGCGTCTTTCTTAATTAAATTTTGTAAAGGTCTGACCATCTCGGAGAAACTAGGGACGAATCTCCTGACAAAGTTTATCTGGCCTAAGAAAGACTACATAGACTTTTTGGATGTAGGAGGGGGAAGTTTCGAGATGACTTGAGTCCTTTCGGGATCGATAATCATCCCTTTGCTTGACACAATGAATCCTAAGAGTTTACCTTGTTCTACTGCGAATATAGATTTTTTAGGATTCAAGGAAATGTCGTATTTACGACATCGCTGTAGAATGGCTCTTAAATGAGCTAGATGATTGGTTTTGTTTTTGGAAAATAGAGTAACATCATCTAAGTAAACTACGACGGATTGATTGATTAAGCCTCGGAAAGCAATGTCCATCGCTCTCTGGAAAGTGGCACCGGCATTAATCAATCCAAAGGGCATTTTTCGATAAGCATAGGTGCCCCATAGAGTGCGGAATGTAGTTTTAAGTTGGTCTGAAGGAGACATCAGGACTTGGTTGTACCCTGAGAAACCATCCAATAAGGATAGCCTCTCAAAACCAGATACCTATTGAAGGATCTATTCCATGGGTGGGACAGGGTAGTTGTCTTTATCAGACGCTCTATTAAGGTTTTAGAAATCGACGCATAGTCGAATTTCCCCACTTTTCTTCTGGACAGGGACAAGGTTAGAAACCCATTGAGTGTGCCTAACAGGGAAAATTATCTCAGCATTTAGGAGTTTATTTAATTCTTTTTTAACGGTCAGTTCGAGCTCAGGGTGCATCTTTCTTAACTTTTGTTAAAAGGGCAAGGTTTGGGGTTTCATGGGAATGACGTGTTGTATGATGTTAGGGTCGAAAGTTTTAAGGTCATCATACGTCCACGCAAAAACATCTTTAAATTCTTTAAAAAATTTAACAAATGCGGCTTTTTCTTGTTGAGAACACCCCAACCCTAAATTAATACACTGCGGATTGTCATTAGTTCCTAAGTTTACTTTTTCATATGATAAAGAGGAACTATTGATTTTACAGTTGATTGATTTTTTGAATTTATCTTGAAGATCGTAAAATTTCTCTAATCCAACTACAGACTTAGGGATCGAATTTACCATGTCCGATGAAGATTCAGGAGTTCTCGGATCTGGTATTACCGTGAAATCGCACAAATTGTCATCGTGAGTGCATTCGTCAATCACCGCGCCTTGAAAATTTTCTTCCATATGCAGAAATTTAATAATCTGTTGATCGTCGTCAAAGACCCTCCAATTCGTGATGTTGTCGAGAACGGATGGCCTAAACAACAGTTCGATGGAGAATGCATTCAGGGACAAGCCTTCTGCAGGAAAGAGTTTGGAAGCTATGTTAGCTAATAGATCAGTTTCAGAGTTATTCAATCTAAGAATAGAATTTATATTGAAAGCAGAAAACTTATTCATTAAATTCCATACCTTGGATTGGTAGCTTTTAAGATGCGGAGACAAACAGTGGATAGAATCTCTTACCTGTCTTACCACGATTTCGGAATCGCCAAAGACAGTCAGATTTTGAATGTTCATATCTAAAGCTTTTCTGAGACCCTGTAGTAAAGCCTCATATTCTGTTGTGTTATTAGTACATTCAAATTCTAACCTACATGCAATCAAGGTTTTGTTACCTGAGGGGTCAATAATAACGCAGCCTACACCTGCTCCTTCTTTGGACTTTGACCCGTCAAAATAAGGAGACAACATTTGATTTTTATCGAGTGCATGAGATCATTATGTAGAAGCTCCTAGCTGCACATATGCTACAATCTCGGACTGTTGTTCAGGGTTAGTGATAACTGAGGTTTCGGCCATGAAATTGCCGAAAAAGGTATCCATCCCTTGTATTTCGGGTGAATCATCAAAAGGTGTAAATGCTTCATTGGGATCATTCAAATCTGTGACTGTGAACTTAAGGTAGTGTTCACAATTTACCTTGATCTTGTTGGGCTTGTCGTTCTCGGGCAACCACAGTTGAGACCAATCTGTCGCGAAGTAGCCGTGTAGTTTCTCCGACCAGTCCCTGCTTAAAAACAGACCATACACTTCCAGAATATCCACAACAATAATATCAATAACTTGATGAACTTTGGGGTTAGACGATAATCTTATAAGCACATTCCTTAATTCGTCTATGACTTTAACACTAGTTTGATCAAGTTGGATGATTTTTAAAGTGGATGGTTCAACTTCAGCGTTAATCTTCTGACATACAAACCATGGCATTACATTGGATGACGCTCCTGAATCAACCATACAATTGTGCACGTTCCTATTAAAGATTTCAAAAGTTAACAAAAATGGAGGTACATTCCCGCGAGTACTAAGTGTGGAAGCTTGTGGCTTTTTACTCGCAGTTTCTAAAGCTAATTTATCTACATTTGTTACATTATTTATAGGAAGGATTCCTTTATCATGAGGATCAGGATTATTCTTAGTGGAAGTCTTCTGAGGAACTTTGTTATGTACAACTTGTTGTTGCTTGAATTACCATTTTTGCTATTCTCTGCGATATTCTGTAACATTTTTTGTAGCAGAAATGGAAATTTTAATAACTCATAAATAGAAATGTTAGCCCTTAACTTTTTAAGATATTCAACTAAATCATAATCTAAGTTGGGGTTTACATGACCCTGTTTAGTCTCAGCTGGTTTAGACTGCTTTGGGGGCAAAGTCGTAGTGTTTTCGGAAGAAGATTTGTTTGTTGTCTTACTTCTAGTATTATAGGGATGTAATGTTTCGAAGTTAGCTTGAAAAATACTATCCGAGAAGTGTCCAAAAATGTTCGGAGAAGATTCTTCTTCTTGAATTGTCTCTTGTTCAACAACCTCCTCAGGAATCTCAGGAGGTATCAAGTTATCCTGGGCTTCTAGAATTGTTTGAAGGGCGAATTGCAAACTTTCTAGATTTAATCCCTCGATAGTTGGATTAGATCAGTTGGTGGGAAAAGGCTTCCTGAACAGGGGTTTGTAAGGCCCTTTGCTTAAAGAAGCTTCTTCTGCCGTCCTTTTCAAATCTATAACTTGATTTGACAATTTTTAAAAGCCTTTAGTTAAGTTTTCTAAATCCGAGCTATTAGGTTGTGCTTTGTTTTGAGGAGGTCTAGGGAGGATTTCGATCTTCTTTTTGGAAGATGAACTAATTTATGTTTCGTTGCTAGTAGTGTCTTTTAAACTAAGTATGTCTTTTTCAATCTGGCCGGCCTCTTCGAAGGCCTCTAACAACATGGCTTTCTTAGATCGTTTAACCCAAATGGCTATACTTTGATGCAAGGCTTTAGTATAGTATGCTATGATAAGATTCTCGACAGGCATGGAATCCGTAGGGATTCGGTTCTTTAGTGTTAAGAATCTTTGATTAAGGTCTTTAATTTTCTCTTTTGGGTTCATTCTTAAGCTAGAAAGCTTCATAACTAGAACTTTCGGGGACTTATCGTCACCGAACTTTTCCAGAAAGAAAGATTCGAATTTCTCCCATGACACAATGGTATGGGGTTGCTGGGCAAAATACCAAGTTGAGGCATTGCCCTTCAAAGTATAGGGGAACAACCTACAGACTACGTCCTCATGCTCGAGATTACGAAGTCTAATGGCTAACATAAACTTCTTAATGTGGTATTCAGCAATTTGTTTAGAGTCAGGGTCAAACTTGGGAAGCCACTTCTCCTGGTGTTTGGGTAAGGGATGTTGAGGCCTAGGTACGGCTACTACATCCTGGTCGAGCCAAGGTCTGGCAGGATTGTTCTGGTTGTCCATTGGTGTAGGCGGTGTAGAAGGTTGAGAAGGGGAACTGCCTTCGTCAGAAGATCCTTCTCCAGAAGAAGAAGGAGGTGATGGAGGTGGTGAGAGTGGTATTCCAATTCCTCCTGCAGCAAGAGTGAGGATTGGATATGTAGGGTTCAAAGTGAGGTTAGTGCCTCCAAGTTGTTCTCTGATATCAGAGAAATCTAAAAGTTGGTCCAAAGGTCGATTTGGTTTCCTTAAACGGGTGAAGGCACTATGTGTTCTCAAGAGAGATTGGCAAACAATCTCTTGTACGTCACCACCTACAGGATTCGGGGTTGTTGGTTCAACTGTGATCCATAGATCATCGTTTGATGTGGTTGTTGTTTGAGGGGGGATATTGTCGTTTGAATGACTTCTTGTCACTATAGGTGAGTGGTTGGGTGGTGGAGAATTCTTACGACCACCTCGTGCCATTAATAATTTCCAGGCCCTCCTTCTAGTGCCATTTGTTGATGGGCGAAAATGAACGCTTGCCAACTGGAAGAGTGGATCCGGTCCGGGGTTGTCTAAATAACCCAAGCCGTTTTGGGATGATCCACCCTAACGGGTTTAGCAGCTCCATTGGCCAATCTAAGTCCTAGGAAAATGAAAGAAAAACTAATAAAAAGAACTAATCTAAATGAAAAACAATAATTAAAGCAAACTATAAACGAATCTGAAATAAATATATACAATTTACTATCTAATACTATAATAGTTCTATGAAATTAAACGTTCAACTATCAACAGAATTAGATCTTAATCACAAATGTACAATATTTACAGATTACAGATTTTAGATGAAAACCTATTAAAATCATTTGTGAGTTGTCATGTGACAGCGAAACTGTTTTTTTTTTTTTTTTTTTAATTTATGAGAAAAAAATAAAATGGAAACTATCTAAGCTGAGCGATCAAAAAATAATAATCTTAACTATAAATCTGAACTATACATATCTATCTAAACTACTTAAATAACTTAATAAACTAACCTATAATAACGCTTTCCAATTTGTCCTGTGTAAAGGATCGAGTTCAGATGTTCGATGGGAGGAAACCCGCACCAGATTCTCTGCAAGCTTCTTGTAAACAGGAAGAAACGATGCTCTTTTGAATATCAATAACAGAACAAACAAGACATAAAATTAACAGCAATCTTATGATTTACAAATCATCGCATTTAGATAAATCTGTGTGCAAAGATTTGTACAAAATGATTCATTTAACGAAGAAGGTAAACCTTTAATTCCTTAAATTGAAACAAAGCAAATGTTGTACTTTTCAAAATAAGAGAGATCGGATATGGACAACACATAAACCAAATCACATCAACCTGCAATGAATTATGATAGCTAAAGTAGTCGATAATTGATTGCAAACCGATATGAAGAAAACTTGAAATAAAAGTTTGATATATTGAAAGCTAAAGCTGTTACAAGACATCAGCTTTCATCCCAGTCTGTATCATCATAAATCCATAGTCTGGTTCTCCCAACAGTGATGATGTGTTCATTACAAAAAATAACAAGTATTTAAAGACCACAGGGTAAAACATCCCTGTGGGAATTATCAAAGCAGTTTACAAAAAATCTGGGAATAATCTCCCAAGTCCCTATTTATTTACCTATGACTAACAACTGAAAACTATATCTAAACTGCCACAGCATGTCCAATGTGTCAATGAAATTCGTAGGTACCTGTGGGTAGACAAAAATACACAAGTTTAGATAATGTTTTATTGATAAAATTAACAAAAATCAAAATCTTAAGACTAGCTACAGAATCTTACGATTTTGTAGCTGGTCTAATTTGAAAACAGAACCATTTTAAATCAATCAAATGATAACAAAATATATTCGACCTATTAAACCAAATCTTTGATTGCTATTTTAAAAAAAAAAAATCATTAAACCAAAACTACTATGCTAATTGAGAGCAAACGAAATCATTTTTAAATCTATTTCAATTGAAACAAACCCAAAACGAAAATCAAGCAAACCTCTGGTAAGAATTCAATATAGACATAATATGTCAATCCAATCGTTTTTTTAAATCCAAACCAACAGAGCCGTATCAAATCTGTTTTTGATAACAATCCAACTCATACAAATAAATATCTTAATTCAAGGCACGCAGTACTCGAAAACAGGAACGAATCGAACTAATTGGGGGGGTCGACACAATCGTTATACAAAATCGTATTAATCAAAACACAGCTGTGTTCAAGTTTAGCAAACAAATCTTCTTTACAGATCGAATTCAATCATAATCCAAACGAAAATATTTATTCAAAACGAAACAGAATCGTTTCTGGTAAATCATAGTCAACGGGATTGTTTTGAATCTATTAAAAACAAATAGTACTAATCGAAAGCAAACCCAATCGACTACCCTGATTCAAACCAACTCAAAAACAATCAATCGTTTATACTAATCTGAGAACAATGAAATCTCATTATCCAAATCATGGCTATATTTGATTTTAGATAAACGAATCGATGCAACCAAAAATAGTTTATGCTAATTCCAAACGAAATCTTTCATGCTAACTCAAATAGAAAAGCAAAATCATTTATGGTAATTAGAAGTGAACAGAATTTTTTTTTTAATCTATTCAAGCAAAAGAAGTAATCGTTTATGCTAGTTGAAACCAAATCATACAAAATCGATGTGGAAAAAACCATACCTGAGCTGTAAGAAAAACAACTCGGTCATGATAATTTTGAATTAACAAAGGTCGTTGTTGCTTCAACATTTCTGAAGATAATTGAATCGGTGGTTTTCTGTTTCTTCTCGTTGCCATGAAGCCTATCGTTCTCTTTTGATAGCACAGTAACTCGTTCCTCTAATGATCTGATCTTAGATTGCAACAGGGGAAGGTCGATGTAATAGCGTTCAAGCCAAGAATTACATTGAATACACGACGGTTGATAGGGCTTTGGCATAATAGGCGAGGGTTCTTTCAAGTCACCAGGGGTTTGATTGTGAAGCTTAATTCCCGGGAATTTAGGATCGTTTTTTAGGCACGGAGGTAAGTTAGAAACATAGTCGTAGGGTTCCTTAGAGCAGAGGCCCTGAGAATAGGGGTATTCCTCGGCTAGGAAACGCTCGATCTCCGAGTTTGAATCCTCACTCAAGACGATGGGCTTTTGGTCGACGTTCTGTTTAGGCTTGTTCTGGGCACATCTCGATATCAATCGAGCATTTTTCTTTCCCTTACTGTTGACAGCAGTATCACCCTTGACTTTCTTCCTTCCAGGTCTTTTGACGACCTTAATATTGTCCTTAGCACACGGGTTGGCCATGGCATCGGGTAGATCAAGGTTGGGGCAATCCGAGGGTTTGACAGGGGGTAGAAGGATGTGAAGTGGCACGGCTGGTCCAACCAGAGTTTCAGTCACCACAACCTTGTTCACTTGGATAGACTTGGGAGTGACAAAGCCATTCCTTCATAAGAAGGCTTGCCAACAATCACCACTAAGGCTCAAATGGTGGACGATAATGAGTTTGATCAAGCAGTGATGGAAAACGCTGCTATCAGCCTTCTCACACTTAAAACGTTTAGACATCTTGTAAACGCTGCGTAGGAGATAATGTGGCATGTTCAGGGGATAGCCTATAAAATTCATCAATAACCGAAGGTGATACAAAAATACCAAGCCATAACGACCTTCGCAGGTCACAAACTGCTTAACAATTGCCAAAAGATCGTTCCACCTACGTTCGAGGGAAGCTACAGGCATACATCTATCACAGCTAACAATATTTCTTGACATGAAAAGGAGTGGCCACGACACCTCGTCGAATTTGGAGTTTTTAAACCACCTTTTCCCTGTACCTGGTAAGCTTGTAGCCGAGTTTATGAATTCCTCATTCAGCTCGTGCTGTGTGTCACTGACCTTAGCCCTGTATCTGTCAAAGGTAAGAGCGAACTGTTGGGCTACCGAGAGGTTAAAACCCTCAAATATCTGGATAAACATCAGCCAGCCACCATTTTCCAAATCTTCACGGGCATTGTCGTACAGCAAGAGTGTTTGGCTACCATTAGGCTCTATGCGCACCACAGGTGCCATAGGCAAGGGCACACAGTGAGCCGGGTAAACACGCAAGGGTTTGGACAGGGTAAACGCAGGATCGGATAGCTCACAGACTTCCCCGAAACCAAAAGAGGTAACCCGGGATAGGAGGGAGGCATTAATGCCCGAGTGTGCGAGGGTGGTGGAGCTAGATCAGCCCATGCAAAACAGTCATATCCATATGTACAATCGACGGCGCATATAGTGAATCACTATTGCAATGTGTTAAAAGTAACGACATTCAAACGATTAACGAAAACTATGGTGAGTCAACCCAAATCTTTTACACGAGCAATAGTATTTGCATGGTTTTAAAATCAAAACAATTGTTTCGGAATCAACACCAAGGAATTCGATCAAAGTACATCAAACCACCAATAAATCAACGATTGAATCACAATCATTAGAAAATCATCACAGTCTCATAAAAATTGAAATCATATTAACAACAAAAATGCCAAATGAGTAAAGATTTTGGTGTCTTGTCAACTGTGCGACTATAATTAAATTGAAAATGCAATGAACACATAGACAAGAGTGAACATAATAATCTAGTGACGATTTTAATGCTATTGACGTGACTTCGAAATCAAAGTTTTCACACTTAAAGTCATGAAAACTAAAACAAAAGGCAGGTGTGCAAATGCACAAAATGACGGTGTTGTTTTATTCAAAAACTTGCGATGAGAATCAAGGGTTCCAAAACACTTGTGTAGGCAGCTTATAGAGATAGGATAAAAAAAAATGAGATGGCTGCCAACATGTTCTCATCTAGCAACTCCACACCAAAATAACCCATAGGTTGGAACTTCCAACCAAAGGACCTTTCAAAGGTACACTAATCCTCCTAAAGTCTATGAGAGAAGAAGAGTTCATCCAACTTCTCCTGCAATAAGAACTTTGTTTCCCAATCCTCCTATAGTAACTTCAATGTCTTTGCAACCATGGGTTACCAATTCCTACAAGTAATTAGACATGTTTGGAATTCAAGACTTCCCCCATAACATGCATAATAAATTTGAGAAGTGGTTACCAAATTTTTCTAGGAACAATGTCATTACTACTCAATATCGCTTGTCTTCCTTGCATACTATTCTTATCACTCATCGTGTTCTTAATGAATATAAGGATGTAGCAATGAAAAAGGTATCTATATATGTGGAAGGAGAGGCAAGATCATGGTATAATAATCTCCTTGAAAAAAGTATTAACTCTTAGCAAACCTTTCATGATGTTTTTATGAAAAGATGGGCTATAAGAAAATATGGTACACTTTTGTTAACCCAATTCCATGACATCAAGAAGAAAGATAATGAACCCATGAAAGAGATTAATCAAAAAGTTCATAATCTTGTAAAATAAATTTCTAATGGTCTCAAACCAATGGATGGTGCCATTCTTTTACAATATACCAATATAATTGATGGGCAATTCGATTGCATTCTTGGAAACATATTTCTTAAGAACCTTGAAAAGGCTAAAGAATGGACTACCAATATTGAAGAGAACATGATAACATCAAAGGTAGAACATTTTCATCTACCAATAGCTAAGAATGAAACTAAACCTAAGGCTATGAACAATGTTGAGCCTATTCCTAATGCAATGATGGCCCTTGCCAAAAAAAAAATGGATCAAATGACTACTGAGATTTTGAACTCCCAAAATAATATTATGGATAGGATCCATCATCCACTAGGTAGAGGGTGTTGTCCATAATGGATGGCACTAACCTAGAATAATTTGAAATTCAATTATTAGACACAAAGGGGGTGATCTCTCTCTCTCTTGGATACACAAAAATAGAAAATAAAGAGGCATGCGTTGAGATGTGTGTAAGCCTACTTTGGTTGATATAAGTTCCTTGGCCTAATGTGATATATTTGAAGGATGTTAAATATATTATTACATCATGTAAAGATTTTATTTTACCACAACTTCAAGATTTTATTTTACCACAACTTCAAGAAACCTGCAGCTTCTTCCTCAGCTCTCCGCCATGAACACCTCCGACGCCGGCACCATCACAGCCGGGACCTCTTAAGCCAGGACGTCGTATCACAGCCAGGAACTCTTAAGCCAGGTATCAATATAAATTATTTCCTTCACGTTCTTTCTCCTCCATGGCTGGAGCATCCAGGGACAAATTTCTGAAGCAGGCCGGAATTGTTGCCCACTTATGACCGATCTAACCGCTGTCTACCACCTGCCATAACTGCCACCAGTAGCCCTCTGAAGTTTCGGACGAAGATCCTCCAATTCTTCAATGCTAAACAATTGTTCGGCCGACGTTCCTCCAGTTCATCAGTGTTATACAAGTGTCCCCTCTGTCTTTGAGAGGAAACTTCTTTGAATCCAGAGGAAACTTCCTGTTCATTGCCAAATAATATGAGAGTACACTTCATCTCCATTTCCCCAAATTATATGTTACAGTTTGAATGTGTTTAATGGTTAATAATATGTAATTTTTTTTAAATGTTTTTTCTTAATAAATTACTGGTTCAAATTCAGAGAACCAGGATAAGTATATCTTAGTAAACTTTAAATTTTAGTAATTAAATTACTTTTTTTAAATGTTCTTTTTTAAAAGACTATAGGTTCAAATCTAGAGAACTAAAGTATGCATATCTCAATAAACTTTAAACTTTAGTAATCAAATTTATTTTTTTATATATTCTTTACTAAGAGAACTAGGGTATGTATATTTCAGTAAACTTTTAACTTTAATAATCAAATCTATGTACTGAAAAGTCCTTATATCACAGACAAAAAATATCATTGAACAAATTAAATCTAAACCTATAAGAGATTACAGGTTTAAATCCAGAAAACTAGGGTATGTATATTTCAGTAAACTTTAAACTTTAATAATCAAATCTATGTACTGAAAAATCCTTATCTCACAAACAAAAAAATATAATTGAACAAATTAAATCTAAACCTATAACCTTAAAATTAAATTATTATTAGATCACATAACAATATCCAAAAATCATATAATAAGAATCTAGAAACGAATTTTCAAATCATTTTATCATTATTTTAAAAATATAACAACTAAAAGACGCATAGCATGCCTCACAGTTTATTTTTGAATCAGTCTTGATTATTGAAAATAAAAATAATAGAAGCTGCACAGCTCCTTTTTAAATTTGAGTAAACCTGTTGATGTCAAAATATTTAAAAAAATAAAAACAAGACACCTTTGCATATCCATTCATCCCTGGATCCAGAAACAGGGTTCCAATTATTTGAAGAGGAGCCACCTTTTACAAACAAAAAAAATAAGTGCCTGTGGAAAAAATTTAAAAGACTGAGAAGGGTCTGTAATTTTTTCAAAAGTGTGGGGATTCAAAACGTAACATCAGGGTTCAATCCACATTCTCTACAAGGCCGGACCCTTTCCCTTGTCTGTTTCCTTCTTAACTCTGGTCAATCTGTTTAGTTCCTTCAAGGCCGATTCCACTGCATGGAGAATGACCTTCTTCACCTCTAACTTGTCTTCTTTCGCTCTGTGACCCTGGGGAACCATGCGGTACTCTTCAGACAATCCAACACATTCCTCTAAATTCTCAGGAGATACAAAATCGAGGGCAACTTTTATACATGACTTGAGGTTTCGAACTTGATGAGGACACCCAGCTGGAATGAAAACAGCCTCGCCAAGATGTTGTTCAAATGTCCATGCTTCTACTCCATATTCCTCTTTCAGCCTCTTCTTATGCTCTGCGTTCAGGTATATCGTCTGATCATGAATAGGATGAATAACTTCTTTAAGACGCTTACTATTAATGTGCCTGAATTCTTTATAGTGTTTCTGCAGATAAGCACTTAATTTGGGTATATCTTCTCTCCTAAAAATATCCCAAAGAGCACCTCCAAAGTCGGAGTTTTCGTTTCCGATCTTCCCATAATTCTCTGGCAGGCCATCTTTTATCCTGTATTTTTCTCTCAATTTATCTCTTTCCTTCTGTTGGAAAGCTGGGTACTTTACCTCGGCATTATGCATTATAATATTGACAGCATCAGACATGTCAATGTGCAACTTAGTGACTGAATCCCCTCTAACAAGTTCTTCCCTGGTGCCATAAGCTATGTACGTTTTGGGTCCTAAATCAGTTTTCGCGCAGCCCGGTGGAAGCCTTGTGGCGAGATTTAGAATCCCAGATTCAGGATGGGTGTACTCCTTGAAAGGTAAGGCACTGATAAATTCAAAACCATGTCGTGGTAGACGCTCCTCGAATAAATTTGCGGGAGGCCAATCTTTCAACTTCAACATCTCGGGCCAGCAATCAGTGTGAACCCTTCCCTTTTGATAACCCTCAAAAAATGAATGTATATTGATCTCCACAGAAAACCAATCCAGGCAATCAATGGCAAACACTGAGTGTGTCTCCGTCAAATTCTTGTTTTTGGTCTCCCTGAAAGCCCGCCACATGACCATTGGTTCCCAGCTCAGCCCTGTTGTATTATCCAAAACATTTCGGACAATCACAGGCTCGCCCCTTCTCCAGTGTTTCTGAAAATGTTCAAGAGTCGCGCCATTGACATCCCGAACTGTTGGGCAATACAAATAGTCGTCGCTGCCATCGTACCTGCTAGATGCTCTTCTTAAATTATAAGAAAGCTCAGGATCAGACTCGAAGCACACAGAACATGGCTTGGAATCTCTCCATGACTCTGGAAAATTACAATTCCTGGCAACTTCTTGTGCTTTTTCCTCAATGTTTGCAATCCAATCTGACCCAGGCGGCATGCACTTTAAATCTAAAAAGTCATTTCCACAACCACCACGTTGACTGGGCGGGCATGGGATCGAAAGATCAGGATTAACGTTCCAATCAGGTAATGGTGCAGAATCTAACTGACCCCTCTGTTCTGCATTCTCCTTATTCTCGTCCCTGGCAACCTGTAATCTCTTCGTGTACTGTTGGTTGGATGATTCTGCTGAAATGCCTCCTGGCTGTAACCCATCACGAAGCTCTCCACAACAAGTAAGACAGAGGTCATACTCACAAACTGCACAGTTTCTGTGAAAACCTACTATAGATGTATTGCAGTTATTACAATAAACACGGTCACCTGGATCGAAAGCAGCCTCGGGAATCTCCAAGCTTGTTGCTGGTTTTCTCTGAATTAAAGCCTCCACCTCTAGCTCCAGCATTTGTTCTTTATGAATCGTAGACACCACAGGGAGGGCACTGCAAATTATGTACTGGAGACAATGAACCCTATCAGTTTTACTCAATGCAGACTCCACGCTGACTTTTGGATTTCGCCGCAAACATGCTTTACAGTTACAATTCCCCCTACAAAACGGACAGGATTTGGCAATCTCCTCCTCAGGTAGCAAGGGGTACCACCTTTCAATGCAGCAAACACAGTAACGCTTTGTACATTTGGAGCACCAGACCACTCTCCCTTTGTCATTTCTTTGACATTGGTGGCACATTGTACTCACAGTTTTCTGTGATGGTGACTTCATTTCTGTCTCCTCGACGGGATTATCATGAGACAAAGAACGTACTCCAAGCTCGGTATCAGCCTTACTCTGCAATTTACTAACATGTTTTCTCTTCACCTTAGCTGTTTCATCCTCATGCTCCTTTGGAGGTGGATGAATCATCATTATGGCATTCGGTAGATATAGTTTCCTAGGTTCCGGGGTCGAATCCCGGCCACTGGAATCCTTAAACCCATGTTCTTTATTCTTCTTTCTCACATGATCATAAGAACCCTTGACAATGGAATCCTCTAAACCAACTGCTTTATTTTTTTTTCTCGCAGCTTCATAAGAATCCCTGGCACTGGAATCCTCAAACCCAATTGCTTTATTCTTTTTTCTCCTAGCTTCATAAGAATCCCTGGCACTTGAATCCTCAAACCCAATTGCTTTACGCTTTCTGGCATGTTCATAAGAATCTCGGACACTGGAATCCTCAAACCCAATTGCTTTACGCTTTCTGGCATGTTCATAAGAATCTCGGACACTGGAATCCTCAAACCCAATTGCTTTATTATTTTTTCTCACAGCTTCATAAGAATCTCTGGCACTGGAATCATGAAACTCAATTGCTTTATTCTTTTTTCTCCGAGCTTCGTAAGAATCCCTAGCACTGGAATTCTCAAACCCAATTGCTTTACTCTTTCTCACAGATCCATAAGAATCCCGGACACTGGAACCCTCAAACCCAATTGCTTTGTTCCTTTTTCTCTCAGATTCATAAGAATCCCGGACACTGGAATCCTCTAAACCAATTGTTTTATTCTTTTTTCTCACAGCTTCATAAGAATCACTGGCATCCCTGGCACTGAAATCCTGAAACCCAATTGCTTTACTCTTTCCCACATGTTCATAAGAATCCCGGACACTGGCATCCTCAAACCCAATTGATTTATTCTTTATTCTCACATCTTCATAAGAATCAGTGGAACTTGAATCACTGGAACTTGAATCAGTGGAACTTGCATCACTGGAACTTGAATCCTCAAACCCAATTGCTTTACGCTTTCTCACATGTTCATAAGAATCTCCGACACTGGAATCCTCAAACCCAATTGCTTTACCCTTTTTTCTGGCAGCACTGGAATCCTGAAACCCAATTGCTTTACTCTTTTTTCTCTCAGCACTGGAATCCTGAGACCCAATTGCTTTATTCTTTCTCACGAGTTCATAATTAAGATCATCTTCCATTGCCACTTCTATTGATTGGCTCAACTTCAACCTGTTTTTAGAGTCAGAAACCCCAAATTCTTGTTCGTCGAACTTGCCCATTCCTTTCCCTCCTCTCTTCTTCGCTCCAACGACCGGCGGCTGCGAATTCTCAACGCTTTCTGGAGCCTCATCACTGTCATGTGGCACCGCCAGGGGCTTCCTGCCCCCCTTCCCACCTCGGCCCCCTCTGCTCGCAGTCGCCTTAGATCTTTGTTGCTGCTGCGAATAGTGCGTCTCACACAGCCTACGCCCCGGCATTGCCTCTTTCGAGCACCGCCATTGCTTCCCATCGCTCCGACCGCAGCGGAGGTCATCCGATACCGCTTCTGAGGGTGATGCGGATGTGCCTCTGCCTCTGCCTCTGCCCTGGCCCCGGCCCCGTCTCTGGCCCTGAACCTGGCCCCGGCCGGTTGCGGCTGTGAGATCGGGGACCTGACCAAAAGAGTCTTCTGGATTTTTTTCTTTCATTTTCTTCCCTGCACTGTTAACAGCGAACTGCTCGTTTTTAACAGTGAAAGGCTGCTGAAGCCTCACTGCGTTCTTCTTCTTCGGCCTCTGCGCCCACAGATTTTCCTTCTTCCTCGCCCTCTGCGGCCACAGATTTGACTTCTTCCTCGCCCACAGCTTTGCCCTCTGCGCCAACAGGCATCACTTGAATACCAATGGCGAAGAAAATGCTATGTTTTCCTCTTTATAAGCAAATATATATATAAGTCGCAACGGCCCTTAAAAGGTGCTTCACATACATGGAAGGGCGTCATTAGGGTTAATTCTGCCCTTTTTAATGCCGATCAGTGTTTTCACCCCTTTTTAAATATTATTTTACGAATTTTTTTTATAATATAAATATCTCTTTAATATTTGTTCGCTCCATTTGGTCCCTTTCCTTAAGGAAAGGGACCAACACCTAAGGTAAAAAAAGGCAATCAACGATCCCTATGTCAAAACAGATCCATGATCAACGATCCCTATGTCAAAATAGATCCATGATCAACATGAATGTATTTTAAGAATAGTTTTTAATTTTATTTTTTTTAATCACATGCAATATATTTTTAGAGGAATTTGATCTTTTAAAATTTACAAAGTATCAACTATAACATAGAGAGGTACTATTAACAAGATCAATTCAAAAGTTGCATGAGGAATAAGGTGAATAGTAACAAAATAACAATGTTAAAAAATGAAGATAGCAATATAATGCATATAAATTAATAGTAGATATCTTCTCAATGTATTTTCTTCAACGTTATCTACTATGTTTCTTATCTTTTCATATCGATCATATGAGAAAAGAGGTTCAAATCAAAGACTATTCAAACCTTTAATAGAGATATTGTACTGAAGGTCATACCCTACTCTTTATTTTCAATATTGATAGTGGCTTTCTCCATTGTCAATCCTTGTGACTACACAAAACATTGACATCAATGCACTAAAGTCAATTTTATCCATTGTATAAACACTTAAATCAATACACTATAGTAAGAGCAAAGTAGCGAACAACTTAGTTGGAAATTATTGAGTTTATGACAACTAAAATCTATGTAATTTAATGAAATCAATGCATGGATCACTAAAACTAATGCATTGAATTAATTTTATCCAATGCATAAACATTGAAATCAATGCACCATATTAAGATATTTTATTTGTTGTACCTCTTCAACATCAACCATAGTTGCCTCATTGTAGTCTTTTAGGTTTTAGATTGCTCCTTTTATCATTTCTTATGTCAATGCACTAAATTATCACTAAAATAAATCCAATGATCAAGAAGAGCAATGGAAAGGCAAGTGGGGCAACCATGGGTATCTTCATTGGAGGATTAATGCCCAAAGCTTCTTCCATCTTCACAAGGGAAATCTACACATAAATGTCATCAACTAGGGAGCTACACCTGTCTCTCTCTCTTCCTAATGATAAAGGTAATATTACCCATAATCCCTAAGCTACCCTTCAACCTCTTTACCGTATTTTTAGTAATTTCATCATGTCAATCATATTAATATCTACATGTTACCTAATAAATATTGCTCTTAGATGCAACTTTTTCCCCTCAGACATGGCATCAAATCAAAAGTCTCTATATGTATTTTCATTTATAATTCCAGTTTGATGCTTCGTTCATTAATGAGGCAACTTGTTTGATCTTGTAAGCTCACATTTTCAATAATTATTGTACCTCCAAAAATATTCCCAATAGTTAGACTTTGTAGTTATCAAATGACATCCCATAAAATAGATATTTGATTCAGTTAATCTAAATCTCAATCCTATAGATTATTGAACTTGGTTCTTGATTGAAGTGCAATGTTGGGTATGTGTTATATTCTTTGCATGACCAACCCCCCCCCCCCCCC
>SNQJ01S0001204.1:221706-248809 GCA_010110895.2 Picea sitchensis
TACTCAGGGGGTCATAGGGGGTCACAACCCCTCTGTTTGGGGGGTCGCAGGGGGGTGGATCCCCCAAAAAAAAGGGCCTTTTTTTGCATCCATTTTAGCAGTTTTTCAGCACATGGTTTTCACCCACATTTTTCTAATTTTGGTTAAGGAATTAGGGTTGTTGACTAATCTGAGTTATTAGATTAGGGGTTTTGGATATTGCAGGATCATATATATATATATAGTAAACAATAAAGATGATGATGAATAAAATATTAGAGGTGCGGCTCTAACAAGTTGTTAGTTTTAACAGTTTGGGTTTCCAAGGTAAAATCTCTGGGTAATGTGTGTATGTCATTGTATATTTTCTGTTTTTATTAAGAATCTATTTGCAGTAATTAATTGTACAAGGTTAAAATCTACATTTGTTATCAGAGCATTTATTGGCTTTAGGGGGATGCCTTTGTGGCTAAGGGTTTAGCTAGAATCTGTGATAAACCTTGTTACAATGGGAGCTCTGTAGTATCGATTCTTTAGGTGAAAATAAATGGTGAGCAGTTCAAAAATAGATATCGAAAAATTTAATGGGCAAAGTTTTGAGTTGTGGAAGCTCAATGTAGAAGATCTGTTGGTCGAAAAATATCAGTGGATCGTTGTGGATCCAGGTACTGCACCTACAGGAATTTCAACAAAAGATTGGGAAAAATTGGATCGGAAGGCGAAGAGCACAATCAAGTTGTGTCTTCTAGATTCGGTATTACTGAATGTGTCAGGGGAAGCTACAACCAAGGCATTATGGGATAGTTAGGGGTGTTGTATCAGTCTAAGTCCCTGGTAAACAAATTGCTCCTACAAAAGAAGTTGTACAACCTGAGGATGAAAGATGGAGACTCGGTGATAAGCCGGATATTATCTGTAATGTCCCCAAGGTTGAGCCCAGTTGTTAATATGATGTCTGAAATGAATTGTAAATATGTGTTATAGGATGGTGAGCCAAGTTTGTATAAGATGGTGGGCTTATGTGATTGTTAGGCCAGAGAGCCTAAGGGTTGGAGGCCAAGGGCCTGATTTTGTACTTGTATGTATGCAGAACATTTAATAAAATTTTAAACACCGCCAAGTGCAGACTGACCACAATGAATGAGTGAAGGGGGACTGAGCTTCCACAGAGAAGGCAAGGGATTAGGGGCTGGAAGGTGGGAAAGGGGGCTAAGTGTTTAGCCTAGGGGGCTTAAGCCTAGGAATAATATTTTATTATTATTCCAAAAAGAACATGTGCCATTTATATTTTTATCCTAAGTTCCTGACCAAGGGAAGGTGATGTGTGCTGCTGGAACGCATGCAGTCTCCAGGGAGACAAGTGTCGACCCTGGTGCATGCGAATAAAACGGCCAAGGTGGACCGTGAGGGGGTTCCTCTCCCATTCGAGGGGACTGCCTGGGCGTGTACGGGCTCTGAGCAGTACGACTGACCCGAGTTCTGTAGAGAACCTTCGTGCGTCCCTGTGATCCGAAAAGTCTATGTCTAGCTCTGAGAAAACCTGTGTGTACATCCCATGAACCAGAATCCTGTGTTGATTTCGAGAAAAAGTCTGTGTTTGTTCTAGATAGCTAGTACACCCCTTCTCTGTTCTAAACCATGGAGTCTGAATCGACCCCTGCGTGGAAAAATCATCACGCATCCCTGAGAATCCAGAGTGAGTCTATTCTGTGTTGCCATATTGAGAAAATGGAAGTGTCTCGTCCCTGCTAAGCCTGGCTATGCTGTTGCACCTGTCTGGAGCTGCCCTAGGGTGTTCGTGTCTGGATTCCCGTTGATTGTAGTGGACGTGTAGTGTTTGATCCTGTGTGGCTTGTTGGCCAGTTTGTACAACACTCTCTCCAGGTGAAAGAGGTGGTTAAAGTTGGAAGAACAGGTTGTTGGGCCTGTGAGCGACTCCCTCCAGGTGAGGGAGTGCGCAGAGGAAGGAGAGAACTCCTGGAAGGAACCTTGTAGCTGCCACAGAGCCCGAAAACTTCCAGTCCGCCCTGTTGTTGTAACCCAAGGCAAGGGAGGTTAGCAACTGAAGGACTGTCCAGGTGACAGAGAAGGTGTATACTCCTGGGGTGGAATAGGCATGTGGGGAATGAGGGTTTGTGGGCAGTGAGCGTGAGAAGTTCCCGGGAGAGAATCCCATCCTTGTGGCTGTGTGTTGTTTTCCCTATAACCTCAACCTAGCTTAGAATTCCTTGTCTTGGGGTGGAGCTTAGTCCCAGCTCGGCGGTGACCCACTGTTGAGATGATGAGCAGTGCGGTCTAAGGCTGGGAGGTTCGTGGAAGGCCTGCACTTGGTTGGTGGAACTGCCACTGTTTCAAAGATAAGTACCTGATTATGCTTTAATCATGTTTTGCATGACTGTGTTGCTTATGTCATCATGAATTCCGTTGTGTATATGAATTAATATTAAATAGTATTGATTGTTGATTATGGCAGTAATTCGTATGAATACTCTGTGTTGAATGTGTTTAACTTGTTTTAAATGCATGTGATTAATTATTAGTGAGAATGTTGGCATTCTGCATAGTAACACCTACACAACAGTGAGTGAAAGGGGTGTTACAGTTTGGTATCAGAGCCAAGGTTTCGACACTGAGCTTAGATGGGCCAGTGGAGCGGTCTTTGGGCCGAGAGTGCAAGGGAAATTGGGTCTGGAAGGTCAATTTCAGACCCCGATTTGCTCCGAAGTGTCAAGGAGTTACTTGACGAGTTTTTAAGCTCAGGAGGTTTAGCGGCGTGTGAAATTGCAGCTAGTGTGGTCTATGGCCACAAGGAGATAAGTCTCCACACCAATAGTGTTAGAACCTTAAGATTTGTTCGAGAGGGAAGGTGAACCCTCGTGACCGTCAGATCGAAGAGGGTGCGCAGGGTTTAAATCCCTTTTGAATTGCATCAGAGTGTGGGAATTGCGATACACGAACTCCCGAAAAGCCCCCCCCAAAAAATGAGAAGATTTACACCGTAGATCGTAGGAAGGTAGCTGACTGTCCAATTTGTCGGAGGAGTAAANCCACAAGGAGATAAGTCTCCACACCAATAGTGTTAGAACCTTAAGATTTGTTCGAGAGGGAAGGTGAACCCTCGTGACCGTCAGATCGAAGAGGGTGCGCAGGGTTTAAATCCCTTTTGAATTGCATCAGAGTGTGGGAATTGTGATACACGAACTCCCGAAAAGCCCCCCCCAAAAAATGAGAAGATTTACACCGTAGATCGTAGGAAGGTAGCTGACTGTCCAATTTGTCGGAGGAGTAAACCATAGATTTCAGGATTTCGACAGATGGAGGTTCGAGATGTGGGGTGCACGAACTCTTGATGCCCAAAACCCCGAAATGCTGAAAAGATCTACGTCGTTGATCTGAGGAGGGGATCTGACCATTGGATTCCATGCTTGGAATGGACGTGGGCGCATGAATGCGTACCACGTGCCAGTGAGTCGAGAAGATAGGTGAGAGTGGTGGGACCCGATGACGTCATTAAAAGTGACGTGGACCCTCCTGAACGTGCCACGTTCCACCGTGGTGGTGGGTGACAATTGTGTTATGTGGGCCCGGAGGGTAAAGTAAATCAAAATTTCGGAAGTCAAGGGTTGAAAAGGAAAATAAGTCTGAAAGCCTCATGGACCGAAACCCCGAAACCAGAAGTCCCGAAGTCACGAAATCTCCGAAGACAGAAGAATCGTAGTGGATTTTAAGGACGACAGCGATGTTGTGGGCCCGGAGAGTAAGGAGACCGAATTTTCAGAATTCGAAAATTGGAATGACAAAAGGTTGGGAGTCACTGCATCGTGAACTCCCGGGTACCGAAGACCCGAAACCCCAAAAAATGAAGTCCTGAAATTGCAGAGACGAACAAGAGCTCAGAAAACTTATTTGAATCGAAACGTCTTTTGTTCTTGTTCGTATTGGTTTATAAATGTTGTGTATTGTTCGTGAAGTTTTAATGGCCTGACAAACTTCGAATTGAATTGCACAGTGTGTGTGCAGAGTTCAACAAAGAGTCAGAACTCCAGTTAACCAACGCCGAGTATGGAGTGGGAAAAGGTGTAGATTGCCCCCGAAACAGAGGACGAATGAGAAGGAAGGGATGTCAACATGGAAGTGGAAGGATTGAACTCCAATGGGCATGGGAAAGACAAGGATAAGGAAGGACATATGATGAAACTCATCGAAAGATTGCAAAAAGATGCCCAGTCTTGCCTAGCTGATAGCCGAAAGCTCATGAAAACCAAGGATTGGCAGGGTGAATTCAACTTAAAAATGTTGAAGAGCCTGGAAAGAATAGAAAAGAAATTGGAAAAAGAGAGTGACACAAGCAAATCAAGAAGTGTTAGAACCCCTGAGAGGAGAAGAAGATCGAGGAGTGGTAACAGACATTACCGGCCCTCCCCGAAGCATTTTGGCAAGGAAACACACAGTAGTTCAAGCTCGTCTCCTACTAGAAAACACCGAAAATTTGGAAAGGATGAATTGAAAGGGGAGATGAACAAGATTAAGCCTCCAACATTTGATGGAGAACATAAGAAGGAAGAAGATGTCGAGACATGGTTGCTTGGCATGAGGAAATATTTCCAACTGCAGAATTATTCCGCCCATGCAGAAGGAAGAATTGCAATGTATCAACTGAAAGGAAAAGCATCCATGTGGTGGGATCAGTTTGTGCAGGTGCAGCACATCAGAGAGAAAGAGGTCACTTGGAAGGAATTTAAGAGGTATTTCGAAAAGAAATACCTGACCAAAAGATACTATGACAGAAAGATGAAGGAGTTCTTCAAACTCAAGTTGGGCAGCATGACCATTGATGAGTATGAACGAAGTTTTCTGGAACTACTGAAGTATGTTTCGTTCATCAAAGATGAGGCTGTCAAAATTCAGAGGTATCTGAGTGGACTGCCACCTTCCATTGGTGACACGATTCAATATGATGATCCTAAGACCATGGAAGAAACCATAAGAAGGGCGAAATGCTTATACGAACAACAAAGAGAAAGGCCTACCTTTCAGAAGGCTTGGGATGACCAGAAGAGGTTTAAGAAAGAACAGAGGCAGAAGGGAAACGGGCCTCCCTTTTTCAGGAACAGTCCTTGGGGACAGTCATCTTTTAGAGAGCCCAGGAAAGTTGAAGGGAGTGAGCAGATGCCAAGACCGCCACCTATGGAGTGTTGGGGCTATAAAGGGAATCATAGGTACAGAGACTGCCCCCACAGAAAAGATAAAGCAAGAACTGCCCATACTGTTCAGCAAGCTGAAACAATGGAGGATATGGGCAGTAGAATGCCGAGGATCTACGCAGCCCTGGACAACAAGCAAGTAGAATTTCAATCACACATGATTGAAGTGGAAGGTACGATCAACAATCGACCACTTGTTATTTTAATTGATTCAGGGGCTAGCCATAGTTATGTAGATCCTAGAATGGTGGACAGTTTGCATCTAACGAGAAGCAAACATGAAAAGCCTTGGCTAGTGAAGTTGGCCATAGGAACCAAAAGGAAGGTCACTGAATTGGTTAAGTCTTGTTCAGTAGACATGAAAGGAATGAGCACTAAGGCTGAATTGAACATTCTGCCTTTAGGCTCATACGATTTCTTAATTGGGATGGATTGGTTGGACCAGCACCATGCCCTTCTGGACTGTCGTAACAAGAGATTTACATGTCTGGACGAAGAGGGAAATCAGGTAACAGTCCAAGGAATTCCCAGAGCCGTGGCTGTTAGGAAAATCTCAGCCATGCAGCTGAAGAAATGTTACTGGAAAGGCTATCAAGTATTTGCAACTCAGGTGGAAGAAGCATCCCAAGATATAGTCTCGAATCTAGAAGATCACGAGGTACTCAAAGAGTTCAAGGACGTATTTCAGGAGGTACCTGGACTACCTCCGAAGAGGGACATCAATTTTTCTATAAATTTGATGCCTGGAGCAGCTCCAGTTTCGAAGGCTCCTTATAGAATGAGTACGCCAGAGCTGAAAGAGTTGCAATTGCAGCTCGAAGAGCTACTAAAGNTACCTCCGAAGAGGGACATCAATTTTTCTATAAATTTGATGCCTGGAGCAGCTCCAGTTTCGAAGGCTCCTTATAGAATGAGTACGCCAGAGCTGAAAGAGTTGCAATTGCAGCTCGAAGAGCTACTAAAGAAGGGATACATTATCCCCAACGTGTCACCATGGGGTGCCCCAATCCTATTCATGAAGAAGAAAGATGGGACGCTGAGACTGTGCATTGATTTTCGGTAGTTGAATAAGGTCATTGTCAAGAACAAGTATCCTCTACCAAGGATTGATGACCTTTTTGATCAGTTGAAGGATGCGAAAATATTCTCAAAAGTAGATCTCAGATATGGATATCACCAAGTGAGAATAAATGATGAGGACATTAGCAAGACCACCTTTAGAACAAGGTACAATCATTATGAATTCACAGTGGTGTCGTTTGGACTGACAAATGCACCTGATGTTTTCATGTGCTTAATGAATGGAGTGTTCAGAGATTATTTGGACAAGCTTGTCATAATCTTCCTGGACGATATCTTGGTGTATTCCAAGACAGAGGAAGAACATGAGCAACACTTGAGAATGGTGCTGCAGGTGTTGAGAGAACACCAGCTGTACGCAAAACTGAGCAAGTGCTCATTTTATCAAAGGCAAATCCATTACTTGGGACATATTATTTCAGAAGAGGGGATCGTTGTGGATCCTAAAAAGGTTGAGGCCATCCGAGAATGGTCAGTGCCAAGGAATGTGGCAGAAGTTAGATCTTTTATGGGTATGGCAGGCTACTACAAAAGGTTTATAGTTAGATTCTCAAAGATAGCTCACCCTATCACTTCCTTGCAAAGGAAGGAGAAGAAGTTTCAATGGACTGAAGAATGTGAGAGCAATTTCCAGCGATTGAAGCAACTGCTAACCAGTGCTCCAATCCTGAAGATTGCGGATCCAAATAAGGATTACGTAGTGTGCACTGATGCATGTAAGGAGGGGTTGGGAGGAGTTCTCAGCCAAGAGGGATTTGTAATTTGTTATGAGTCCCGAAAGCTGAAAGAGCATGAGAGGAATTATGCCACTCATGATTTAGAGCTTGCAGCAATCGTCCACGCATTGAGGAAATGGAGGCATTAACTCATGGGCAAGAGATTCGAGTTGAGAATAGACCATAATGGTCTGAAATATTTATTCGATCAACCAACTTTAAATGCTAGACAAATCAGATGGCTGGAGTTTCTGTGTGAATATGACTTTGATATCAAGCATATCAAAGGGAAAGAAAATAAGGTGGTTGATGCACTCAGTAGAAAAGTGCACGAATTACATGCTACAACCATTAGCATGTACATGACTAAGATGAAAGACAAGATTTTAGAAGCTACAAATACTGATTTGCAGTACAGAGGTCTTGTAGCAAAGCTACAACAGTGTGAGATACCAAAGACCAAGGAAAGTTACACCTTGGGAACTGATGGCTTACTTTTGTATAAAAACAGAGTGTATGTACCCAATGTCCAAGAATTGAAGCTGACAATTCTAAAGGAGATGCATAACGTGGTTTATGTTGGACATCCTGTATATCAGAAGACTGTGGAAACAATCAAAAGCCATTATTTTTGGTCGGGTTTGAAGAAGGAAATCGTTGAATACATCGCCAGATGTATGGAGTGCCAGAAGGTTAAGGCTGAGCATAGGCACCCAACAGAGTTGTTGCAACCTTTACCCATTCCTGAATGGAAATGGGACGTGGTAACAATGGATTTTATCACAGGATTGCCCAAAACAGGCAAGCAACATGATTCAATCATGGTGGTGGTGGAAAAGCTTGCTAAAGCTACCCATTTCATTCCACTGAAAACCACTCACAGGGCAGTAGATGTTGCTGATATCTTTTTAAAAGAAGTTGCACGCTTGTACGAAATTCCTAAGACAATTGTGTCTGATAGGGACCCGAAATTCACTTCAAATTTTTAGAAAGGACTGTTCAAAGGATTATGAACGAATCTAAACTTTAGTACAACATATCATCCTGAGTCTGATGGTCAGACAGAAAGGGTGAACAGAGTAATAGAAGACATACTGAGAATGTATGTGATGGATAAACCATCAAGGTGGGAAAACTACCTACATTTGGTAGAATTCACCTACAATAATGGGTATCATGCATCGTTGAAGATGAGCCCATTCAAAGCACTTTATGGAAGAAAGTGAAACACTCCAGTGAGCTGGGATAATCCAGCTGACAGAGCAGTAGTTGGGCCTGAACTGCTCAAAGAGATGGAAGATCAAATGATAAAAATTAAATGGAATCTGAAAACTGCCCAGGATAGGCAGAAAAGTTACGCTGATAGTAACATAACCCATAGAGAATTCAAAGTGGGTGACCATGTTTTCCTGAAAGTGAGGACTAATAGGAATTCCCTGAAGATGAGAAATTGCGCCAAGTTAGCAGCAAGATTTTGTGGGTCGTTTGAGATCCTGGAAAGGATTGGGCTAGTTGCATACATGCTTGCACTACCTGTATCTATGACTGTACATAATGTGTTTCATGTTTCACTGCTTAAGAAATATGTACCTGATGCTAATCATGTTATCGATGGCAATGTGATTCAGGTGGAACCAGAAGGTGTCTTGCAAGTGCATCCTGTGCGCATATTGGGCAAGAAAAGAAAACAGCTCCGGAATCGAGCTATAGAGCTTGTAAAGGTCCAGTGGACCTGTTACGGTCCTGAGGATGCGACATGGGAGCATGCAGATGTTATGCGAGCAGAGTACCCGCATCTTTTTAAATTTTTTGAAAAGCTGGCAGATGTTGTGTAAAGTTGCACTAAGGACAATGCAAAAATAAGGGAGGGGGATTGTAATGTCCCCAAGGCCGAGCCCAGTTGTTAATCTGATGTCTGAAATGAATTGTAAATATGTGTTATAGGCTGGTGAGCCAAGTTTGTATAAGCCGGTGGGCTTATGTGATTGTTAGGCTAGAGAGCCTAAGGGTTGGAGGCCAAGGGCTTGATTTTGTACTTGCATGTATGCAGAACATTTAATAAAATTGTAAACACCACCAGGTGCAGACTGACCACGATGAATGAGTGAAGGGGGATTGAGCTTCCACAGAGAAGGCAAGGGATTAGGGGCTGGAAGGTGGGAAAGGGGGCTAAGTGTTTAGCCTAGGGGGCTTAAGCCTGGGAATAATATTTTATTATTATTCCAAAAAGAACATGTGCCATTTATATTTTTATCCTAAGTTCCTGACCAAGGAAAGGTGATGTGTGCTGCTGGAACGCATGCAGTCTCCAGGGCGACAAGTGTCGACCCTGGTGCATGCGAATAAAGCGGCCAGGGTGGACCGTGAGGGGGTTCCTCTCCCATTTGAGGGGATTTCCTGAGCGTGTACGGGCTCTGAGCAGTATGACTGACCCGAGTTCTGCAGAGAACCTTCATGTGTCCCTGTGATCCGAAAATTCTGTGTCTGGCTCTGAGAAAACCCATGTGTACATCCCCTGAACCAGAAGCCTGTGTTGATTTCGGGAAAAAGTATGTGTTTGTTCTGGAAAGCCAGTACACCCCTTCTCTATTCTAAACCATGGAGTCTAAATCGACCCTTGCGTGGACAACTCGTCACGCATCCCTGAGAATCCAGAGTGTGAGTCTATTCTGTGTTGCCATATTGAGAAAACAGATGTGTCCCGTCCCTGTTAAGCCTGGTTATGCTATTGCACATGTCTGGAGTTTCCCTAGGGTGTTCATGTCTGGATTCCCGTTGATTGTAGTGGACGTGTAGTGTTTGATCTTGTGTGGCTTGTTGGCCAATTTGTACAACACTCTCTCCAAGTGAGAGAGGTGGTTGAAGTTGGAAGAATAGGTTATTGGGCCTGTGAGCGACTCCCTCCAGGTGAGGGAGTGCGCAGAGGAAGGAGAGAAATCTTGGAAGGAACCTTGTAGTTGCCACAGAGCCCGGAGACTTTCGGTCCGGCCTGTTGTTGTAACCCAAGGCAAGGGAGGTTAGCAGCCGAAGGACTGTCCAGGTGACAGAGAAGGTGTATACTCCTGGGGTGGAACAGGCATGTGGGGAATGAGGGTCTGTGGGCAGTGAGCGTGAGAGGTTCCTGGGAGAGAATCCCATTCTTGTGGCTGTGTGTTGTTTTCTCTGTAACCTCAGCCTAGCTTAGAATTCCTTGTCTTGGGGTGGAGCTTAGTCCTAGCTCGGGGGTGACTCACTGTTGAGCTAATGTGCAGTGTGGTCTAAGGCTGGGAGGTTCGTGGAAGGCCTACACTTGGTTGGTGGAACTGCCACTGTTTCAAAGATAAGTACCTGATTATGCTTTAATCATGTTTTGCATCACTGTGCTACTTATGTCATCATGAATTCCGTTGTGTATATGAATTAATATTAAATAGTATTGATTGTTGATTATGGAAGTAATGCGTATGAATACTCTGTGTTGAATGTGTTTAACTTGTTTTAAATGCATGTGATTAATTATTAGTGAGAATGTTGTCATTCCGCATAGTAACACCTACACAGTAGTGAGTGAAAGGGGTGTTACATTATCTATTGATATTAAGATAGTATTACCAATTACCAGTCTGGGTGGGCCTAATGGTTAAAAACATGTGTTTCCTCCTGAGAGGTCACAAGTTCGAATCCAGAGGGGGGTAGGCTATGTATACCTCCATAAACATTAGCAGTCAAACCGCAGCATAGAGGGGGTCCCTTGTCCCACAAACAAGGGGGTCTCATACACCAATTTGGTGTTTGGCTTGGCCATGACCAAAAATATATATTATTATTATTATTACTATTTATTTCTATATCAAATATCTACTTTAGTCTATGGAGTTACATCTACATTTTTGTGCATGTTTTGTGTTATAGTATTTCCAAGTTATAGTGCTCATCATTTGTAATTGAATGAATATTTTGTCGTGGCCATGACTAGTAGTCAGCCAAAAATGTATGATTTATTACTTTTTGTTTTCTTAAAACTCAAATTAGAGTTATGGACGTTTTTATATTTTAAATTGCTCATTTTTGCTTCTTAAATATATGTACTAAATCACTTTACATTGTATTTAACTAAAATCAATACATTGATTAAGAAAGATTTACATTGTATTTAACTAAAATTAATACATTGATTAAGAAAGAACAATGAAAATACAAGATGGATGGTGATCATAATCTTTAGTGAAGGGTTAATGACCTATGCTTCTTTAATCTTCATCGAAACAATTTATACATAAATGTCACCGTGAAAAATTAATTACCCATGCTTATTTAATCTTCATTGAAACAATTTACACATAAATGTCACCAACATGTCCATTATGATTGTGATAGTTCTTCACATAACATTAAAAAAAATATTTTGAAAAATTCAATCAATTTTCTCATGGGCTGTTTACTCAAATGCTTCATAGTTTTCAAAAGATATTACTCTCTCATATGGAAAGGTATGTAAATCTTTACTTTCTCCGTATGCGAAGTTATATTTTAAGCTATTCTCATTCTCTTTGTTCAAACAAAGTATTTTTATGTTCAATCTCTTCTACATAAATTTCGTGGTGATAGATCTTCATTTGATTTATTGGAGTAGTCAAACAAAAATTTGATGTAAAATCTCACCTTTGGAAAATCCTATGACCACGTTCAATCTATGGGACATTTTGTGGTTAAGATCTTCCTAGTACCTATGATATATTGAAGTAGTGCAATAACATTTTGTTTTGAAATCTCACTTTTGGAAGAGTGTTAGATTTGGTAACAGGATGTTGAATTATGAATACATAACTTTTCATGAATTACATCTTTTCTTCATATCCTCCCTTCCTTAAGTCCATTGCATATATACATGATCTTTGGATTATTCTATTTACAATGCATCACCTAATATTATCAATTGTTAGTTTTCATGTTTATTAGACATGGTGTTTGAATAATCCTCATGCTCTTCTCACTTTCAACATACATTTTAGTGTTAATGTTGAATATATATATACTCTTCAACAATGAATAATTTGAATATTTAATCTAGTAAAATTATATATAATCAATATGCAAATTTTGTTGAAATTATATATAATCAATATGCAAATTTTGTTGAGCTAACATGTACCAATATTACTTATTTTATGTTACATGACAACATCTATATCATATTGGGTTGTAGAGTACCTCTTGTTGCAATGAATGTTTGGCTCATCTTATCTACATACTTTATTTAAAATAAAATGAAACTCTTCAAGATACCAACCATTTAAATAGATTTGAACTATTTTTTTTATGAGCTTTTATATGAAGATTGTTTCCTTTCTTAGAAAATCAATAAAAGAAAATATAAATCCCCTTTAATCCAACAATTACTATAAAACTATTTATCCAATATCCATATTGATTTACAAAGCTTATATCTCTCTTCTTTTTTAAATGTCAAATAAATAATTGCAACTTATTAACAAAACAAATGTATTAATTAATTAATGAGTAGAGGTTAAATTTAGAAAAATATGGATTTCCACCTTTTTTCCCCCAGAAAAGCAGTTTTGTTGATATTCAAAATTGAATAAAAAAAAACTTTCAAAATTACATATATGGCTATATATGCTTCTTAGCAGTCCAAGTTTATCCTACATTCTTCCAACATTTCAATTACATATTGTCTTGCAAAAATCCTTGAAAATAGACTATACTTTATATTTGCTTATACATACTTTGTTTTATTTTTTTTGCTTACAATACTGTGTCAAAAAAATATACCCCTATCTCAAAAGATAAAGATTTGGCCTCTGTTGATCTGAGAGTTCTTGTACATCTCTTTAAAGTGGAGCCACCCAGGTTGGTCCTTCAAAGAAAGCTTGGAAAATGAATCTCCCATATTGTTGAACTGACGATGAACATGAAACCCTAAAGACATCTAAAATGTGATTTTAAAGCATGGATCTTCTCCTTCCATACTCTTAAGTTAAGAGATTCCAACTGTGACTTCCCATTCAACCAATCTATAATAACCTGAGAATCACCTGCCACCGTCAAGTCTTGAATATGGCAGACTTTTGCAAAGAAGAGGAGGCTCCATAAACATTGTAATTTGGCCTTAGTACTTGTGCCTAGACCAACTACAAGATGTATCTTAAAGTAGTGATGTACACTAAACTTTAGTACAATACCAACTCCACCAATACCCTTGTCTGCGACACCATCAAAAAAACCTATGGGCATGTTGCCAAAAAATATTGGGTTCAGTATGTAATCAAGGCATTCATCTTGGCTTGTAGCAGGAAAGGACTTGTATGCCATGATAATTATGGAACAGGTGGCATCGTCATTTCTATTCCAATTCTCGAACAAGATTTTATTTCTATATAGCCATATGCCCCAGAGCACTAGATAGGGAACAACCTTGTGTTTTGGATAAGCAATAAACCATCGATGAAATTTTTCTTCAATAGATGGACTATTCCAGGACCATACTAAATTCAGTTGTTTACAGATATTGACCCAAATGGATTTTGTAACTGAGCAATGTATAAACAAATGTGTAATAGTTTCTTCATCATTCTTACCAAGAATGAAAACTAATGGGCCTATACCTCCTCTATGCTTGTAATTGATACCAGTAAGTACCCCGATCGTTTAAGCATAACCACATGAATAGAACGATTTTGTAAGGGATGTTTATTTTCCATAGGACATTAAACCACCATAGTGGTTCTAGCTCTAATTCTTGATAAGTAAGAGCCTCATATGCAAGTTTAGAAGTCACCATCCCTAAGGTACGGTTCCATGACCAGACAATATGATCCACTTTACTATTGATATTAATACCACTTAATCGTATCATTGCTAAATAGTATGTTCATTCAGAAGCCATATCTCCTACCAAGCCTAGATCACTAGTTGTAAGCCAATCCTTGGAGTTGGAGGCATTTAGCAAGGAAGTGTGTGAAATATGCGCCAAGGAGAATATATGGAGATCACTCACTTAACAAAGCAAATGTATTAATTAATGAGTAGAGGCTAAATTTAGAAAAAGATGGATTTCCATTTAATAATTCTCAAAATAGTGATGATAAATGCTCCATGATGCTGAAAATAGTGATGAGATAATATATCTCCACATTCTCAAAAGGTGGAACTTTGCATGGGATGTAAGAACTTTTATTGAGCAACTAAAAATGACAACATTAGGTAATATCAAATGGAAATTTCCCTTTACACCAAGTCTTTTTAATTTCCAATGTGACCTATCTCAACGCTTCTTTTTAATTGCCAATGTGACCTATCTCAACACTTTAGCATAAGGTAATTTCAAATGGGAATTCCCCTTTACACTAAGTCTTTTTAATTGCCAATGTGACCTATCTAATGAAATCGATCAAAGAACTTCATACTCAAACTCCTTTACTTCATACTCAAACTCTTTCACTTTATACTCTACTAATTTGCTAACCTAGTCTAGAAATACTAACAATTAATTGTTGTTGTCATAATCACTGCTACAACTATCATTTCACAACTTATATTATCCTACTAACCATCTAAGTCATCCCAAAATTTGTATAAGGCAAGGTACTATCAATAAGTGTTAAAGTGTATGTTTAATTTCCTTTTTAGAGTGCAAATTATGAAGGTGTTACCATTGTCATAGTTGTTCCAGCCATTGTTGCAGCCCTTAATAGCCCTAAAATCTTCCATAAAACCATTGGGCATTTGTACTAAGAAAACCATAATCATTGGATATTGAAGTAGTGTCTTATTGCTCTATTATAGTACTTTTCTGAAGTGGTTTTATTGTTGTGATCATCATTAATTAATGTTGTTTGGACATCCATTTAAGTCATTCATTGACTTGTATTTATCTTGAAAAGTGTGAGTGACAAACCATTATCAAGTTTGCAAGACTATTGTATATCTTCCTTGTCGTCATAACTTGCACCTTTCAAGATACATTGTTGCTACTATGATCTCACTTTCATTGTATGGTAACTTATTCAAGCAACACATAATTTGTTTAAGAAGTCATTGATTATAATTGTTGCTACTAACGTTTGATGTTTCACTGGTAAAGGGAAAGTACAAATCCATTTTCATTTTCCCTAGTCCCTTCAAACTTTACCAAAGTGACTTCTTTCGTTGAGTGACCTAGAGAGAGGGGTGGGTTTTCACTCTGATTTTTTTCCCTACATCAACCAACTAGGTCCTGAGATGTCTCCCTTGGAGTGAGGCTTTCCTCCTCCTAAAGAGAAAGAGGTACTCTATTGGGGTGCCAGTGGTAGGGTTACCTCTATGTTACGTTAATCTAGACCTACTTGCCTTTAGGCTTGGGCAAGTATAGATTGTGCAATAACAAGTTCCAAGGTGGAAATTAATCAAACATTGTTTAGAAATAGTGGCATGGTGTCCATTTTGTAACAATGAAACTCTCTATGTAATGGAATGTGGGGTGCATCTCAACTTCAGTGTTTCAATAACCCTCATAGTTTCACAATCTACAATGAGTGTATAACACTTACCTTTAAATTTGCATATGGTTTTAAAAATTGTTTGGAAGTGTTCTAACTCTTTCTCCTTGGGTTGACTCTCTGAGTTCAATAGCACTCTAGTAAACATTAAATTTTCACCATGATCAACTTTTTGAACTTCATCAACACTAATAATTATCTCCAACCACCAATCTGATTAGGATTTTAACATTGTGAATAACATTGGTTCTTCCTTCTTGTTTTTTTATTTTTAGTCAAATTCTTTGGACACTAAAAAGATTGTGCCTTAGTTTATGACATTTGAAGAATTCTTTTGTAAATTGACCAGGCTACACTAGGAGTCCCTTTAGGAGCTTCATAATTTGTTCTATTTTCATGGGTAGCAATTGTTGCATTACTACATCCTTCTTTACTTCCATTATCGTGTCCTCTCTCAGGATGCTTTGATCTGGATTTATGAGTGGAACGAAATGAAACACAGATATATAACATTAACACATATATAGAGAGAACAATAACAGAGATATAGTGGAACTTAACTTCTATTAAATAAGAAATCTGTTGAAACTATAAAATGCAGAATGAAAACAATATTACTCGAATGGTGGTAGTTAATCTCTTAGAAGAGATGTGGCGGCTACGCACATTTGTTTAAGCACATTACAATGAGGCCTCCAAGAATTTTTAGCATTAAGAAGTAAACAGAAAACCATATAAATCCAAAAATCTAACCCTGGGAGATGAAGCACCAAAATTCGTGTGGGCCCCGATGGGGTAAGTTGGTTCATCAACTTCTCAAGGTCATAACTTTTGCATACGATCTTCGTTTTAGGTGCATGATATCTTGTTGGAAAGGTTTATCCAAGGACTACACATTATGTCGTCACACTTTGATTCTATGTACAAAGTGACTTTGGATGGCCCAAAAAACATTGTTTAGGGCCTCAAAACAACCCCAGAAGTTTAGGACCCGAGAAGCTAGAAAAATATTGCCAAGATAAAAACTGCAACTACCAAGATGAAAGTTGTATGTGAGCCAACTGGAAGAGGTGGGTGGCCACCTATATCCACCTAGATGAATCCTCCTTCCTTAGGAATCAATGGTCTCCATTCCATTGAGTTCCCCCATCAAATGAGGAAACTTTTGTTGAATTTGGCCCCGGGTGAGCCACTTTCCTTGGTGTAGGAGTTGCCCCACTTTGACGACCCGATAACGCTGAAGTTATGTTGGCGAGTTCCCTTGACCTATGTGTCCACAATATGATTATTGGATGCTTGTTCCATGTAGTTAGTATTGAACTCTTTCAACATTAACTGTTTTGTTATCTTTGAGGTGTCCAATAAGGGTGGAAAGTATGGTCAAAGAAGGTCCACATTAAACACTAGGTGCAATCCAAGGAAGCGAGGAATGTTGAGCTCAAAATCATTGTCATCCACAACCTTGGTGATGGTGTAAGGTCCATAGCGGAGTGGAAAAATCTTCTGATGGGGTCCTGTAAGACGTTCTTTCTGCAAGTGCAACCAAACTTTATCTCCCACCTGAAACTTGTGTGGCACGCGGTGTTGATCATGGCGCTGCTTGTACTTAGATTTGGACTTCTACAAAATATCATGAACCTGTTGGAGGATTTGTTGGATTTTTTCAATGAATTGGGTGGCTTTGTCGACTTCAGTTTTCACATGGGATGATTCTACCTATGTGGACATAAGGGCTAGTGCCACATCCATGGGACCCAATGGTTGAAATCCCAACCCCACTTGAAAGGGGTTGTGGTCGGTTGAGCTATGTATGGCTCTGTTGTAACTATGTTGAACATAGGGAATAATCTCATCCTATGTGCATGGATGCTTAGAATTGTACATGTGCAAGATATGCATGATCATCATGTTGACGACCTCAGTTTGGCCATCCATTTGGGGGTGGAAGGACGTGGATTTGGTGAACTTGGTGTCCAACTATGACTAGAGGCTGGACCAAAATGTGTCGAGGAACCAATTCTCCTGATTGGAGATGATGGTTTGTGGCATCCCAAAATGTACACATAGTCATTCAAAGAAGATCTTGGTAGTGGCCCCTGTTGTGATGCTCTTCTTGTAGGCAACCAAAGTCGTCATCTTGGAAAATTGATCAACAACCACGAAAACACAGTCATTTCCCTACTTGGTTGAAGGAAGGCTCGACATGTAGTCCATCGAGATGGATTCCCGGGGCCTGTTAGGAGTAGGCAGAGGGGTGTATATGCCTTGTTTCTTAATGGTCGGTTTGGCAATGGTGCAGGCCATGTTGGACTTGATATACTTGTTGACATCCTGTTGGAGTTTCGACCAATAAAAATGTTGTTGAAACACTTCCACTATATTTTCTATGGCGAAGTGTCCTACCACTCGAATGTAGTGAGCTTCCCAAATAAACTTCACTAGCTCGCTTGATGGAATAGAAAGATGGCCTAGATGGCACAACAACCCATCCTGGAAATGAAAATTAGTGACAACTGTTTTTGTGCCCAACATCTGGTAGGCAGTGGAGAAGTCATGATCTCATTCATAGAGTTGGGGCCATCTAGAGGCCTCATGTCCGCATGAGTGTAGCACCATGGTTAGTGGAGCAATTGGAGGTCAGATGAGGCAATCAACGACATGGTTGGTGCTCCCCATCTTATACTTGATGTTGAGATGGAACTGTTGCAAGTATGTGGACCACTTATGATGGCGATCATTCTCTGATTTGCCTTGTGTTTGCTTTAATTATAGAGGCTTATGATAAGTGTGGATGGTTTTCTCCTTCCCGAGAATGTAATGCCTCCACTGGCGGAAAGCTTGTACAATGGAGTACATTTCTTTGTCGTAAATGGGGTACTTACAGAAAATATATGATAGCATCTCACTATGATAGGCCATGTGATGTCCATGTTGAGTGAGAACTGCACCCACAACATAGTCTGAAGCATCGTTCTCAATCTCAAAAGGATGCTACAGGTCGAGTAATGAGAGCATTGGGGTTGAGCACAAGCACTACTTCAAATCATCGAACGTTGTCTGTTACGATTGGACCCACATGATTTTTTCCTTGCCACAACCCTTAGTCACTTGGCTAAGGGCCCATGCGATGTGGGATAATCCCAACACGAACATGCGATAGAAATTGGCAAGGCCTAAGAAGCTTCGAAGCTTAGTGAATGTGGTCGGGGATGGCCAATCACAGATGACCTGTATCTTGGTTGGATCGACATCCACCCCATGCTCATCAACAATGTATCCTAGGCACTAGACCATGTTCATGCCTAAGGAGCATTTTTCAAAATTTGCATATAGATTGTGTTGTCGCAGAGTGTGCAGAACCTGTTGAATGTGATGCAAGTGTTCTGCCCAATTCTTGTTGAAGATGAGGATGTCATCCAAATACACCACTAGAAAAGAATTGGTGAAAGGCCACAAGATATCATCCATCATCCTCATGAAAGTTGTTAGGGCATTTGTCAAGACAAAGGGAATGATCAACCATTCAAAAAGTCTTTCTTTGGACTTGAAGGCAGTCTTCCATACATCGGTTCTATTGGGACCTGCTGGTAGCCGAACTTTAGATCAATCTTACTGAAGCATTTGGCCCCCTTGAGCCGATCAAGGAGATCACCAATTCATAGAATTGAGTACTAGTTCCTTACTGTGATTTTATTTAGGGTCTAGTAATCAATGTAGAGTCGTTAGGATCCATCTTTCTTCTGCACAAGCACGATTGGGCTTCCACAAGTTGATGAGCTTGGGAGGATGTGCCCCTTTTCAAGCAACTCTTGGATCTGGTGCTTGATTTCCTCATTTTCTGACAGAAAGCGACGATAGACTGACCCATTGGGTAGTAGTGCATCGGGGGTCAGATCGATTGAATGCTTGACTGGATAGTGTAGAGGTACTCTAATGGGTGAGGAGAAGATGTATTTATATTCTTCCCATTACCTTATCCACTTGCTTCTGCTACATGGAGAGACCTGTCACGAAGTCTATGGATGTGGTTGCAACCTTCCTCTCACTTTGAGTGAGAATCACGAAGAAGACAAACTTCTAGGTCTGAGAGACGACCTTCCTACATTGCTTGGTAGATATCAAGGAACTAGTGATAGATGGGACTACCTCTAGTATCCTATATAATTTCTTGTCCAAATTAATAATAACACTACGAGGCCTAAACTCATATATAACATGGCATTTCCATAAATAAGGTTATCCAAAAATAACATCACAAACTTCAAGGGGGGCGACATCACACAATACATCATCTTTGAAGGGCTTGATGTTGTAGGTTAGGCGACATTGTCGACTGACATGGAGATCACTCCCTTAGCGGAGTCATCCAATGGTGTATGACTGTGGGTGTGGTGTTGTCGGAAAATCCAACCACTTGATGACCTATGCTGAGATGAGGTTCTTTTGGCTACCTCTATCAACGATGAAGTGCAATGGAGTACCCTTCACCCACATTTGTGAATGAAAGAGGCACTCACCTTCATTTGGTTCATCAGGTTCATCAGGCTGAACCTTGGTGGTGGTAGCAATGGTGGAACTGGGTTATGCATCAATGATCTGTCTCCCTTTGTCTGGTTCTAACTCAGATTCAGTGTCTGCATCTGATTCAAAGGATTTCACCTCAGCCACCAATGACTGCTTTGAGCGACATTCAATGGTGTTATGATAGGGGCTCTTATGGAACTCACACCATTTCCTAATGTCTTTCTTTGTCTTCCCATTGTCCTTCTTTGTTTGTGGTTTGGACTGGTTGTTCTGAGGTTTTCCATCCTTGCTCTACCCTTTGTTCTGCGGGTTGGGGCCTCCTTTGTCCCGCTTCTATTGTGAGGGGTTTACAGACCCAAACTACTGTGTCTTTTGTTTAAGCTCTGCTTGATTTTGACAGTATATCGATGGAACACACCTAAGGATGAAATGTTCAGAAACTCCATTTATGTCTGGATGTATCTATGCAGACCATCGTGGTACTTGAGCACTAGATGTCGCTCAGAGTCTTTGATACCCAGCTTGGTGCGTAAGGTATGGAATACATTGGTGAACTCTAGTACTGTTTGGTTCCTTTCCTGCCGCAGTGTGGTCCATCTTGTATATAAGTAGTCATAACTTCTAACAAGATAGTATTGTTCCTTAATAACATCCTTGAAGGAACCCCAAGTGGGTGCAACTACAAATAATGTAGATCCCTCTATTTCCTTTTGCTCATAGAAAGTCTCCCGCCAATATTTGATATGGGGGATGACCTTGAGGAGCACAAATGTAATATTTTCTCTATTGGAAAAGTTATGGACAAAAAAATACCCTTCTAGAAGGTTTAACCATTTGTCTACAACATCTACATCTATTTGATCTTCAAATATAGGAATATCAAAATTGATTTGTACCTTAAAGGGGTTGGTGCCTCTGCTTGAGGTAGATGCATCGCCTATTGGCAGTCATCGAAGAATTTGTGCAAAGTTATCCATCATCTCATTCCTTTGTCACAAGAGGGCTTCCTCAAGAAATAGTTTAAAGGGATCTCCTTCCCCATCATCTCTCTTTTCTTCCCCCATGGGCAGTCATCAAGTTTGGTGAGGCCGATATTGCAAAGGCTCAATTGGTTCAAGTCCCAACTGCTTATACCCTAACCTCATTGGGGACATGCATAGAGAAACAAATGAAGAGAAAATTGCTTTGATACCACTGATCTGGATTTATGAGTGAAACGAAATGAAACACAAATCTATAACATTAACACATATATATAGAGAAAAATAACAGATATACAATGGAACTTAACTTCTATTAAATAAGAAATTTGCTAAAACTGTAAAATGAAGAATGAAAACATTCTTGCTCGAATGGTGGTAGCTAATATCTGAGAAGAGATGTGGCGGCTACACACAGTGATTTGAACACATTAAAATGAGGCCTCCAGACCTTTTTAGCATCAAGAAGTAAAAATAAAACCCTATACATCCAAAAACCTAACCCTAGGAGATGAAGTGCCAAAATTCATGTGGGCCCCGATGGGGTAAGTTGGTACATCAACTTCTCGGGGTCGTAACTTTTGCATACGATCTTTGTTTTAGGCACACAATAGCCTATTGGAAAGATGTATCCGAGGAATACACATTATTTCATCACACTTTGACTATGTCTACAGTGTGATTGTGGCGGGCCAAAAAAACGTTGTTTAGGGCCTCAAAATGACCCCAGAAGTTTAGGACCCAAAAAGCTAGAAAAAAGCTACCAAGATAAAAAATGTAACTTCCAAGATGAAATTTGTATGTGAGCTAGTTGGAAGAGGTGGGTTTCCACCGATATCCACCTGGATCATGCTTCTACCTCTGCCTCACACTCCTCTTTCATGAGAACATGGTTGACACTTTAACAATTTCTCTTATGCCTTCAAAGCACACTAATAAGCATCTCTAACTAATCTATTTTTGACCATACTTAGTTCATATTGAACTGCATACCTCAAGCCATTGATATCCCCAGCAATGGCTTCATCTCCCTCATCACCTTGTCCCAATCTAATGATCAATCTATAAAACCAACTAGTATATTCCTTAATAGTCATATCTTTCTATCTTAAATTATGCAACCTCTTATATAAATTCGAAGTGTAATCAATAAGTAGAAATTTACCTTTTAACCTAGCAAACATTCTATCCCAAACCTTAATTTTATCTTTTGCCTTTCTTTTCCTGTAACACACCCACTACGACATAATAAAATTCTCGCTTTTCCTCAAGGGACAGAATCCCCGAAGTCCTATGGGGGCCTAGTGCAGGCTAGTTCTTCCCTGTTCACCTTCTTGTGATCGTGGGTTAGGACCACAAGCCAAACAAACCAAGTGCCTTTTCATGTTTCGTAACTCAGCAATACAAGTGAGTTCAATCTTAAAGGTAGAATGGCGAGGGGGCTCCAGAATGAAACCCTGGTCGTAGATCTGGGCGCACAAATTTCGATTGTCTAGATCTACCCGTCGCTTAACGACAAAGAACTAGCTCGCTTTCTTTAGTCCCTATCTCGATAGGACCACATACGCACCTAAATGCAAGCGCCTTTCACAACTTGTGACTTCACGAGTCGTGAGTCGAAGACCCTCGAATTTTCTTCACCAATCGTCGATACCCGAGATTTCGATATGGTATGGCCCCTCCTTATTAATGCTCTCCACGCGTGACCATCGGCTAGGGTTGACTACTAGCCTTGCTCGCAACTTGCAAGTTCACGAGTTGAAAGGTTGAACCTCTGGGCCCTTCTTTTACAAAACCCCGAGATGCAAAAGTCAGAGAAGGTTTGACTCCTTCCAGGCTTCTCAGAACTCGCAACTTCATGACTTGAGTTGTTGGGCCTTTGTGCTCCTTTCTTACGAGAACCCAAAGTACGAGAAGTCAACAGAATGTTGACTCCCATTTCAAACAACACGTGTCCACCACCTGTCACCACTTCTCCCTCTCTCTGGGCATCCTATCGTCTCACCACCTGTCAACCACGTGGGTCCCACCAAGTGGACTTGCCACATGTTGCACAAGCTCTCGCAACTTGCAAGCTCGGGACTTCTACAGTCGAGACTGCTTCCCCTCAACCTCAAAGACCCTGATATGCGATATGGCGAGGAGGTCCTGACTCAATGGTCGCTCCTACTTCTCGCTATTCGGGACTTCGCGACTCCAAGGGTTTGGTCTTCCACCTCCAAACTCACGAACCCCTGATACACAATGTATCGAGATGTCAGATCCCACGACTTTCCTTCCTCTTTGATCAATGACCCAGATCACATCGCGATCTCGCGGCTCAGGACTTTGTGACTCCAAGAGCCTGGTCTTCCACCTCCAAACTCACGAATCCCCGATACACGAGGTATCGAGATGTCAGATCCCACAACTGTCCTTCCTCTTTGATCAACAACCCAGATCACATCGTGATCTCGTGGCTCGGGACTTCGTGACTCCAAGAGCCTGGTCTTCCACCTACAAACTCATGAATCCCCAATATGCGAGGTATCCAGACGTCAGATGCCACAACTGTCCTTCCTCTTTGATCAATGGCCTAGATCACATCGTGATATTGTGGCTCGAGACTTTGTGACTCCAAGAGCCTAGTCTTCCACCTCCAAACTCACGAATCCCCGATACGTGAAATGGTCAGATCTCTGCCACCTATCCTCCAACATGGATGGTCCCGATGTCTTCAGGACTTTTGGGATGTAGTCGAGTTCACTCTCCTGCCTAAGTAAAGGTTAAGATCGATGGCTTATAGAGCTCCGATGGGTCCCTGGAATCTACGGTCCGAGATCCCATCGCTATTTGCGAAGGCTGAAAGGGCGAGGTGTTAACGCCTACGCTCCTTCTCTAGATCCATCGGTGTTGACATGCTTGGGATATTCTCGAAAGGATTCTAATCGTTCGTTTACCAAGCGATAGGGTATTTTCTTTTTATATTTGAATCTCGCTATCCCTTCTGAGCTTGAATCACGAAGTTCAAACTCTCGGAGCTTCGGGCTCCCATGACCCCGAGACCTTAGAAAGCTACTATTTCTCACATAAGGGTTCCAGACCCGGATTGCATGAACCCTCAGACGATTCCCGAAAAATTATCCCTGATCTTAATTGTGTCTCTGGTAAGGTTCAGTATGGTTACAAGGTTTATGGGGTAATTCTCGGAAAAGAGTACTCTCAAGGGGCCTTCCCAGAATATTACGAGAAACTAAGAAAATAAGACGATTCTCGGTGGAGCGAACTCATGTCCCAAACTTAATCATTTGTGCAGAAAACAACTGTGGCATGTAAGCATACATAGACATCCATTCTATCAAATCAAACATTAGGTAAACATTTCTATTCATAACTATTTACAAGCCCATAAAACTGAACATGCGATTATGACATTAACTTCAAATAACACTTATCAGAAATAACACCAGAGGTGATGCAACTGTTGAGAGGGATGCTCATTTCCACCCAACCATAGGCTCAACGACTCCCAACGGATTTACCACTAGCCACCCCTGAGCTGAGGCCATGATGCTGCAAGACCGAGTCTCTGTTTCCCAGTGATCGAGAATGAAGGTTACTCTCCTTCTTCTTTGCTATCACTCGCTATGTATTTTCCCAGAGTTCCTCTTCCTTCCCTCGCATCTGCCCCCTCCGCACTTCTTCCTCACGCATTTCCCTCTTGCAAGGTTGCATGTGGCGTGATTTCCCTCGTGGTGGTCAGACCCAAGGCTCCTACGGATGGAAGGTTCACTTCCCCCATCCCTCATTAATTCCTGAGGAGCCATCTACCTACCAACCTGCTAGTAATTTATTTCTGGCCAGTGAGCCGCTCTTGGTTCTCCGGGCCAGTGAAGTCCAAATATGGTATTGGTTTCAGTGGAAGTTAACGCCACCTTTCTAGGTGCCTTCCACCACCTTTCTTCATCCATCATGGTCTCTTTTTCAGCATATCCCCTCTCAGCAGTCCTGCAATATATATTCATAATATTATTCACATTCATCGACCTTTTTCACAAGATCCATTTACATCACACATTCACATTTTTGAGTTTGCCACAGCTCTTGGCCAGTATAGTTATTTTTACAAACTGGGGGAAACAGGGTGTTACAATTCCCTCCCCCTTAAAGGAACATTGTTCTCGATGTTCTTATCTATCAATGTGACATGCATGTACATAAGTAAACAAAATCGGATATGCATGTCTCATGGCATCCTCCATTTCCCATGTAGCCTCATCTGGGCCAAAATGTCTCCACTGCACCTTGACATGTGCAATGGTTCGGTTCCAGAGCAGGGTTTCCTTTCTGTCCAGTATGCACTGAGGTTCTGGTAGAAATTCTCCCTCTGGTTCCACCTGGATCATAGACCAGTCAATTATATGATTAGCATCATGTACATATTTCTTCAATAATGAAACATGGAAAACATTATGTGTTTTTACCGTGGGAGGAAGTGCTAGCCTATAGGCTACAGGTCCCACTCTATCTAGAACCTCAAAGGGTCCACAATACCGAGGTGCCAACTTGGCACAAGCTCCCATTTTCAGGGAACTGTTCCTGGGCCTAACTTTGAGATATACATGGTCTCCCATCTTGAACTCTCTTGGAGTTCTCTTTTGGTAGACATAAATTTTCTGTTGGTTCTGAGCGACTTTTAGGTTTTGTTTTATCTGAGTCACATGATGTTCCATTTCTTTCAACATGTCAGGTCCAAAAGAAATCTTGTTTATGGGATTACTTCAGTTGACTGGAGTGTTACACGGTCTACCATAGAGGACTTCGAAGGGACTCATTTTTAAGGATGCTTGGTACCCGTTGTTGTAGGCGAATTCTACTAGTGGCAAGTAGTCTTCCCACTTCTTGGGTTGATGCATTACATGCATCCTTAACATATCTTCTAGTATTTGATTCACTCTTTATGTCTGTCTGTCGGTTTGAGGGTGATAGGTGGTGCTAAACAACAACTTGGTCTCTAAACCAGCCATCAGTGATTTCCAAAAGTTGGAAGTAAATTTCGTGTCTCTGTCAGACACGATCTCTTTTGGCATACCATGCAGTCTGAATATCTCTTTCATGAATACCTGGGCGATATCAATTGCCTTGCAGGTCGACTTGACGAGGATGAAGTGAGCAGACTTGCTCAATTTATCCACCACCACCATAATGGCATCATTCTATTTGGTTGAGGTTGGTAATCCAGTGATGAAATCCATGGAGATGGTTTCCCATTTCCATTCTGGGATTGGTAAAGGTTGCAATAATCCTGCTGGGTGTCGGTGTTCTTCTTTAACCTATTGGCACTCTATGCATTTGGCCAAGTACTCAGCTGTGTCTTTCTTCATTCCAGGCCAATAGAATTGTCTCCTAGTGGTCGTGATCATTTTCTGGTATACTGGATGACCCGAGTAGGGTCTTTTATGTAGTTCATCCATAATTAACCTCTTCAAGTCGTCAAAATCTAGGATATAAAATCTTCTTCTGTAAGTGAGCAGACCTCCTTCGGTCTTCTGGTAGCCTTCATATTTTACTCCGACGGGTTCTTGTTGTAGGTACATGGTCACGGTCTAGATGAAGGGATCTGTTTCTTGTGCATTTCTGATTCTTTCCTTGACATCTGTCTCGCAGGTGCTCACTGCTGCCAGGTGAATTGTTTTCATACTTTTGTTAAGGGCATCGTCCACCCTATTTTCCTTTCCTTAATGTGTTTGATTTTGAAATCAAACTCGCTAAGGAAGGCCATCCACCTAGCTTGTCTAGCATTGAGCTTTGGTTGATCAAACAGGTATCGAAATCCACAGTGATCTGTCATAAGTACAAATTTTCTTCCCAGGAGGTAATGCCTCCACATTTTCAAGGCATGCACTATGACAGCCAGTTCTAGATCATGGGTCAGATAGTTGACTTCATGCTCGTTCAATTTTTGGGATTCATAGCAGATCACACTTCCTTTCTGCATAAGGACTCTTCTGAGCCCTTCCTAACAGACATCTGTGCACACGAGGAAGTTAGCTTCTGGATTAGTGATCTTCAACACAGGTGCGTGGGTCAGTAGATGTTTCAGGGTTTGAAATCTTTCTTCACATTTCTGTGTCCACAGGAATTTTGTCCCCTTCTTCTGGAGG
>SNQJ01S0001204.1:280720-314389 GCA_010110895.2 Picea sitchensis
ATTTATGTCTTAAAATAACATTTCTAATTGATTATTATGAAATAGTTGTTCATGATGGTTAATGATTAATTTAATTATTAATTAATTCATTAATTAATAAAATTATTAAATAAACAGTGGATAATAAGATATAATATTAAATTAGGTTACGTATCCCACAAGGGATAACATATTAAATACATGAGGATAAGTAATAAAGGAGGGATAAGGGTATTAATGGCGGGAGGATAAGGGGTAATAAAAGAGTTTGGTAGGGAGTTAATGGGGGAGGAGTGTCGGTGAAGGAGGGATAAGGAAGGAAAGGAGTTGGGGGGGAAGGATCATTCTACGGGGGGAGTTGGCCATGGATTTTAGGGAGCTCTGAGTATTGCAGAGAGGGAGGAATTTTGTGATTGGCATTGACACAGTGGACCGGGGTTGCTGGGGGTTTTGGGCACGGAGGGCTAGGATATCCGTAGATATCCTAGGGCTAGGAGCTAACTAGTCGGCAAGGAGGTCGGTTTTGGGTAATGTTCTAAAGAAGCGGGAAAGAAGCAAGCTGCTGCGGACAACGGGAAGGATTATTAGCATCAGACTTAAGGTATTTCTCTAATATTTATGCGTTGTTGTATTATGTTAAAGAAAAAAAAATTATTATTCATAGTAAAAATTGAGTTACGGAAGTTACGATTATAAAATTTCTTGTTATTGAATTTCTGTCTTAGTTTATCAAAATAAATTGATGTAAAATGTAAATCCAGCCATTACACTAGGGAATAACCCAACAAAGGTTCCTAGGTGCAATGCATCCACTCCGCAATGGGCATTTTGCAAAAATACCGGTATGCCAACCTTCCCACCAGAGCACACAGAGAAAGATTGCACAACTCTTCTACACCCATGTCCATTCCCAAAACCATTCTACGTTTTGTTCTCTTGGACTTCCACACCTGTGTAGGACACTTTAGGCTTCCCCACTTTCATTTCGATCGACCCCCTGATACTTCTCTACCTGTGCATCTGGGGGAGTCTTTAAGACTTCAACCTTATTCCCATTACCCTGGAAAACCTTCACCTAGTTTCCACTCTTAACAAAAAAAACCTTAGGGACCACACTAGGCATAAGGGAATCATCCCTGCTGTGTGATGAATCTGTCACTCTATGTGGCTGGTGGAAATTCTTAGAACCAAAGATTGTGGGAGATGGTAACTCCATTGGGTGTGTTGGTGGCATAATAAAACTCCCCTTAAGTGCGCACCTGCCACCTTTACTCCTGCATAGCTCACTGACCTCACGATCCATACAAAAGTTTCCACAAAACCTTTAGCGTCTGCCACCTCAGGGGGAAAGTCGTTAACATTCAATAGAGTTGTCTCATCAGGTAAGTAAAACGTAAAGAGGGCCAGTTTGTAATAATGTATGAGATGATATAACACCCGTCACTTTAGGGTCTGCCAGCCAGGAAAGTAGTGTAACATTAAAACTCTACTATGCTAGATCAAGAGAAAAGTTAGTGGAGGGATAATAGATATCCAACCCACTAAAAGGAACTTGGAAGGAGTATGCTAGAGAAGGAACTAAACACTCTCCAGATAGCTATGAAACCCCCTCCATTACTGCAAAAGAACTCCTAAACCAAGAAAAAAACCAAGAAGCCCAAGGAGGTCCATCTGTGACTCCGATGGTAGCCTTTACCCACCCTAATCATTATAGTTACCTAAAAAGGTACTTGGACATCCTTCATTAAACTTGCAACTCCTTGTTTTAATATTCCCGCCTCCCCCTTGGAATGAATAGTTTATATTCTAATTCTATATGCTATGAAACCTACATGCATAGACTAAGAAGAGTCCCATTTGACTCTAAAGTGTTTCTTTAAATATCCAACAAGGCATATCCCTTTGTCAATATATATATATATATATATATAATTATTATTATTTTTAACATGATATTGACTTTGACTTTGATCATAAAATCTTAACTTTAATTTAAAACCTTTTCATACATAAAGTGTAATTGAAGTCAATTTGGTTTAGCGAGAGTGGTTTGTGTTGAGGGGTGTTTTCTCCCATCCAGGTTCAATTTCCACAAGTGACATGTTGAGTTCTTAAATGAGCAAGCTATTGAAAAAGCCTCATCTTTTTACAAAATTCGGTTTACCCCGGTACCATCCTCAAAATGAGGGGAAGTTTCCAATGGGTTTCCTCGAGCTCTATTCCAATTAGATAGCCCAGTGGGTTAGCTCAAGTGGATGAGTGTTGTTGTTTGCTTGAATGAGGTTCTAGGGTTGAATCCTCGACCATGAGCTTGTATAAGGCCTAACTTGATGTAGGTTAGGCCCGTAATCATGTCGTCATTTACCATCCACTAAATGTGGGGAAGTACTCGAGGGTTCCCCTGCTATTTTCCAAGGAAAATAAAAATAAAAATAAATAAAGTGTAATTGAAAATAATTATGATAATTAAAAGCATTTATATTTGCTAAATATAAAGTTAATATTTTTTTAAGAATTTAAAATAATGAATTAAATTTACTATCAAATAAGGATAATATTGAATACCTCTATCATAATTTCATCTCTTTATTTCCATCACTAAATTCTCTATCAAGGTGATGTGTAAGAAGAAAAATAGAACGGTAAACTCTTGGTATGATAAATAATGTAAGATTGCTAGAAAAACCATTAGGGAAATTCTTCTAATGAATCCTCAAAATTTGATAAGACAAATAAGCACAAATCCCTAATCAAAAGGAAAAAAAAAAGGTACTATATAAATGATGATGGTGATGATGATGGTTAACGTCCAATGAGACCAAGATTGGTATATCAAATAAGAAAGGTAAGAGATTACTTGGACTTCTTTAGAATGTTATTTTGATGTTTGAAATGCATTAGGAGAAGTGTTCCAAGATCATTGTACTTTTGATGACTTAGAAGGTTAGGAAGGTCAGTATTGTGACAAATATTTTAAAATTGAGATCTAATTTGCGTATACGTAGGACACTCTAGGAGAAAGTACTTCTCATCTTCAACCCTTTGAGTGTCATAAAGGTGACAATTTCTTTCATGCCATGGTGTTTTGGGAATTGTCCAATGTCTAGTTCCACTATGAAACTCATGAGAATTAGTTCTTATTTTAACAATATTGATTTTCTTCCTTAATCTAGTCAAAATCAAGAGATAATTTTGATCTTCAATATTAGGGTTAATCACCTCCTTATAGTATCTTAATTTTGTTTTATGCTCTAATTCTTTATCACACCAAATATTCTCCTTAAATTTAGCTTTAACCATATTTTTATTATCGTCGCTATTCTAGAGAATAACTTCTTCCTTTATTCCCCAATGATTTAGCCAAGACTTGGAATCATTGTGACATCCATTCTTAATCCGTTGGTGATTTTGGCTCTAGTTTGAAGCAATTTTGAGGATCCTTGTGTCATCCATGTTATTTATCTTGTTTTTGTACATTAAGTACCTAATCATATTTGTGCTCTCAATGGGGGCGTTGATTAGGCATTTTGGATTCAGTGTTCATGAAAATCATAAGTATAGAAGATATGCGCAACAAAAGAAGAAAGAAGACGAGGTAGAAGCAATGTGCACAAAAAAGACACATATAGGCTCGAGAGTGCACAATGGAGGCACAGTTAGGAGTATAGTGCGTAGTAAGAACATACCTAGTCGAGAAGAAAGATGAGAATAAAGAAAAGAAGAAAGCAAGAGAAGAAAGCGAGTAAAAAGGAAGGACAATAGTTTGGCATGCAAAAATTAGAAAGCTGCACAAAAGCAGGAAGAAAAATAGTCGAAGTGAAGAAACAACATGCAAATGTAAAAGCAAGAAAAGCAAGCCCGAACAATGAGTTAACATGAGTTTTCATGAGGAAGATTGAGTTGTAATTGGGTTTTTGGGATATGCAAAGTAGGGTTTTGAGCCCTAGAATTTATGTAGAAATATGTAATGGGTTGGGAAAATTAGGGGTTTAGAGGTTAGTCGAGTATGTTATGTTTTTTATTGTTAGAATCTCTCATGAGGAAAGTGAGAAACAAGACTGAGTACGAGGAAGAAAGTTGATGTCTGATTGGAGAAGGAGAGTTGCAGAGAGAGGCTTGCACTGCAGAGCAACTAGGCAAGATGGAGAGAAATATAGTATGATATATCTATTGTAAGCGCAGTTCACAAGCCTGAGATGATTACAACAAGAATAATAAAGAAGCCAATCGTTGTGGACGTAGCCCAAAGTTTGATGAACCACATTAAGTATTGCATCTTCTTTTATTTTATGTGATTGATCATGACTATTCTCTTTATGCATGTTAGATTATATATTTTTCTTACATGATCATTGCACACTAGGTATGAATGTTACAGTAGATGATTTATGTTGAAATATGGAGTATAGTGATACTATATAATTGAATTCACTAAGTAACCAAGGAAGAACCAATACAAGATAATGTGCACAGAACAGGTAAGTAAGAATGAATAAGATGAATGCCTCTCATTCCCTCACTACTGTAGAAAATTGGTTCCCGCAGCTCCAATGGATGCCTCGGGAGAGACTTCACTTGCATGAAGGTGATGTAGAAAGGGGCGATGTCTGAAGGGTTTTGTTGGTTAAGATAACTTGAACCTAGGGTCTTATAACCGTGTGCCAACAAATGGTTCCATTGTCGGGACTTAGAATCTGTGAATGAGGGAATGTTTTGGAGGTTGACGAAGAAAGAGATCTCAGAATGGCTAGAAGGGAAGGAATGAGAATTTTCTCGAAAAGAGAATAGAAACCCTCATATGAGAAACAAGCAATGGATGCAAAGGTATGTGTACACAAAGCTGCATGAGATTTTCTTTGGTAGATTTCCAATTATTTTGACTGAGTGGTTAGAAAGATTAGTGGAGAATACTGGAAGGTACCAAATCACAGTTCTGAGGAAATGGACTCCTGATTTAGTAAGGTAGTTGCATTCTGTAATTAATAAGACTTCTTGCACATTTGATTTCTGGTTGGACAGTATATTGGGATGATATATTACAGAATTTGCAGTGGATTGTACCCATTCATACAGTGTTGTAGAGAGAGATTTCTTCAAAGGTCCGCGCAGAAGGTTCATGAAATCGCTGGGTACATGGATACATATGTTGTTGTGTGAAAAGTGCGTGATGAAAATGAAGTCTGATTTCTAAGGGGTTTTGCATGCATAGGGGAACTGGGGGATGACAAGAGGATCATCTGAAGGTAGGAAAGAATGAAGGAATAAATGAAGGAAGGGAGGGATTAAGGATGCAGAGAACCGAATAATTTGTATAATAAGAAGAAGATGAGTTTGGAGTATTGCACAGTGGAATAAGGTACAAGAGGGGAAATACTAGGGGTCGGGGCTGAGAAAGGAAAGTCACATAGTGATCCTGAGGGAAGATATCCTGCGCAATAGTCCAGATTGTAGAGATAACGTACGTAGAAGGAGAGGAATAGAATTATCAGTTTAGTCCCATAATAGAAGAGTCGGCAAGTCCTAATCAGATGATATCTTGTGTTGATTCCATGACCTTGTGTGTGTCACCTAGATCATAAATTACATTCAAGGATTTGTCAAAATAACTCATAGTTAGAAAGGGCAGAAAAAGTAGCAACAACCATAGTAGTGGAAGAAGTTCACAGAGTCAGAGTCAATCGACATCACCTAGGGGAGGTACTACACAAAGAAACATGGCAGGGGTAGAAAATACCCTAAGGCTACTTGAGTTCTAGAGAGTTGGGTCAAAGGACATAGAACAACATCTATTTGTCTGTGAGACAATTTGGGTTGTAAAGAATGTCCAGGATGGATGTAAAGATTTCATAGTTGGAAACAACATTTAGAGGTTGCACACTAGTTTGGTACATGAAACTGAAGAGTACCACGCCTATAGGACAAGAAAGGACTTTAGCATAAATTAGACAAGCATTGTTGAAAGAGTTCAAGAAGCCAAAGTCTAAGTCAAAATACATTATGGAGTTGAAGGAGATCAAACGGGTGGAAAATGAATTAGTCTAGGATTATGACCAACATTTTAAGGATTTGATGGGTAGAATGACATTCTAGATCCCTGATCAAAAACACCAAGAATGGTTTATTGCAGGACTTCTACCACACATTCACATGCCATTGATTCAACATAAGGTTGCGTCACAACCTGAAGATTTGGAGATTGCAATGAAATTGGAAGAATCACTTGTAGGAGGTAATGGAGGGATGACACAAGTCCAAACATAGTTAGCTTCCTTGAAAATTCAATTGACAGAACCTACAAAAGGGAAGGAGAAACAAGAACAAGTCTGGTGTACCAAGTGTAGAACCAAATGCCACCACAAGGATGAATTCCCAACATTTGCGTAGTATTTGGAGACCGGAGCATCGAATCCATTACTAGGAGGGGGATATTGTGAAATATGTAAGAAATGGGGATATCATCCGACTGAGGTTCCATTACTATAGAAATATCATAACATGACAAGGAACTTATTCTGGAACTTATGCAAGCCAAACAGACATGAAGAGAAGGATTGTTGCGCATTTGATTTGATGAGAGAGCACACTTCAGATATGTACATGATTCAAGAGGAGAATGTTGTGACAAAACAAGGTGGTCCATAGTATAATAATCAGAGAGGATTTAATCTAGGAAACAAAGTAAATTTTGGCAGAGGTCGAGGCAGAGGAGGTAGAGGACCAATAACATGTTACAATTGTAATCAACCAGGAAACTTAGCTCATGACTGATAGAACCATTGTACAACCTACAAATACTGGAGATAATTGGACCATGCGATAGAATATTGTCCTCAACTACTCGCAAAGTGGAAAGAAAGAGGAAATCATAACTAAAACCCAAATCAAAATGTACAAAAAATATTAGCCAAAATATGCAGTGAAGGACCTGGAATAATAGCTGTTATGTGTGAAGGAACTAGAACAGGGGATGATATGGTGAATGGAGGGAATCAAGTTGAGCAATGGGTAAGGAAATTAGTAGGACCTATGCCAACATTCAACCCTCAACAAGAGAAGGAGATGTATCAGAGGAAAAGAAAAGAGATACTATGACCATATTAGGTAGCATCAACATCATCTGTGCCTCATGTTTGTTATTGCACTATGCCAGAGAAGCCACCTGGGAAGGTAAGTAATCTTAGAGAGTTCCTGAGAAGTTGTGTAGAGTTAATGAAAGATGAAATTGCATTGAATGCATTATATTAAATGATTGATCATTATGCACAAGAAAGGGAAATTCCTATTGCACGGAGGGTAGTAAATCATGTATTGCACAGAAAGAGGACCAACAATGAATTCAGATTACTTGCACAGATTGGGGAATATGATGTGGATAATGTTATCTTGGAATTGGGTTCTGATGTAAATATGTTACCAAATAAAACTTGGGAGATCATGGGGAAACCTAAGTTAATTTGGTCTCATGTTTAGTTAATATTAGCAAACCAACACAAGATAGTACCAATTGGTCGATTGACAGGAGTACCTTTGAACATAGATGGAGTGCATAGTGTAGTAGACTTTGAATTCATTGAGATCATGGATGATAGTAAACCATATCCAACACTGATGGGACTTGAATGAGCCTTTGATAATCAAATGATCATTAATATGAAGATGAGGGAAATGATATTTGAGGTAGGAGACTTGAAGGTTACTGCACCATTGGACCCGATAGAAGGAAAAAGGTACATAGAGTCAGCGAGAGGGAAAAAAATTGATAACGTGTATAACATGACTGTGTGGATGGATGATTATGTTAACCCCACTGCAGATGGTATGCTAAGTTGGATAAGTATTAGTTCATGGGCATCAGATTCATATGAAGGTTTGGAACATTGGCAGTAGAGGATGCATGAAGTATCAACTAGATGATGTGCGTGCATAACCCAATCATTACACTAGATCGGAATAGAGTTATGCGATCCACCCATGCATGATGGATTGACTGACATACGATCATTTGTAAAGGAATTTGAGTTGCAGGTACCCGAAAAAAAGAGGATGTTGGCAATATATGTTATCTTGAAAGCTACTCCAGCCAGATGGTGGGATGCACACAAAGAAGGGATGGAAGACTGGTCAGAGTGTCAGAGACTAATGCACGTGAGATTTGATACCAAGTTAGAGAATATTGCATAGATGCATACATGGATAAATGAACCAGAAGGTCATGTAGAGTAGTGTAGATCCATATGGATTTCAATACCGAGGAAGAAATGGATGCACATATTTATACATACATTGTATACAATTCCAAAGAACTGGTATCTAAAGATGGAAATGCATAGAGAAACAACAAGATGGGATGAGTTGATTCAAAGGTTCAAGGTAAATTTTAATTTTGAACACGAATCTCCACTAATAGATGCAACATTACAGGTCATTCGAACCAAGATATTCTCATAAGAAGAGATGATGGAAGTGGTACCCGTGTGTAGTGAACATAGAGCTTCAATGATTGTTCATGAATTACTGGAGTGTTACAATGTTGCGAAATATCCCAAGAATGTGCAAGTACTAAAAACTGAGGGGGAACATGTAGTAGAAGGGCCAGATATTGAATCTATTGCATATACACAACTAATAAAGATGCAGAAAGTAAACATTGGGATGACAAAGAATCCAAAGTTTGCATAAATAGGATATTATTGGAGTGATGAAAATGTAGAGAAGATTGCATATTTATTTCACGAGTATCAATATCTATTCCCAACTACATTCTCATAAATGAATGGGATAGTTGGAGAATTAGGTGAGATGAAAATCCCTTTGAAACCAGTAGCTAAACCAGTGTGACGTAAACCATATAGGTTAAATCCAAAATACAAAGAGAAGGTGAAAGAAAAAATAGACACGATGTTGGATGTAGGGATCATTGAACCAGTGGTAGAATCAGAGGGGATAACTCCAATGGTGGTACAAGATACAAAAACAGGAAGAATCAATATTTGCATAGATTTGAGGAAGCTAAATGATGAATGTCTAGATGATCCATTTCCAACACCATTCACAAATGAGGCACTGGAGAATGTAGGAGGACAGGAGGCTTATTCTTTCACAGATGGATTCTCATGGTACCATTTGATATCGTGTAGGAATACATGTATAAGACTACTTTTGCGATAAAGTGGTGATGAAGGAGCATCGTCAGCAATGTACATCAAGATGAGTGGAGGACAACTCTGCATCAAGCGCACGTTCAAAATGTTTTGAAACCCAAGGACAACGCATCATTTTAATATTTTGAAAAGATTGTAATTAAAAGATCTTTTAATTTTTTGAGGCTTGAGCCATTACATGAGATCGCAAAAGATTGTAATTATCTTAATTAGTTGTATTATTTTACAGATATTGAGGATTGAATCATATCTGGGTTGTAAATTCCATTTATTGTAATAACACTTAGTAGGAGAATTCTTTGATTATGACATGATAACACTAGAGTAGTGGGAAGGAAGGCTCGTAAAGCCCCTTCATGTATAACTATATGTAATCTATGCCCAAATGAGGCTGTTGAAGACAATTGTATTTTTTTGCTGAAATTTATTGTAAATTGTTGTAAAGGAGAAGTTGATAGTTGCAAGAGAACCTTTGTAAATTATTTGTCGAAGGAATATAATATAGAAGGATTGTTCTCAAATTATGAGTTTTCATGTCCATGAGTTAATTGGGTAATGTGTGTTATTTTGATTTCTGTGTTGTTATGCCCGTGTGTGAATTTTATTATTAATTGAATGAACATGTAGTGTTCTGTAAGTTTCAATTATTTCTCTGATAAAGCACTGGTGCAAGGAGTGCACAATAGACATGCAAGGAGTGCAAAGGAAGAGTCGTTTTCAGACTCAGAAGCTCATAAGAGATAACGTAAATTTGTGTAAAGCGAGTGCAAAGAGTGCACGTGCACTTAGTGGAGTATAGAAGCTCGAGAATAACCTTGCAAGGTGTGCATAGGGCCAACACTTAGTCAAGTGTTGAAGAGTCTTAGAGAATACAAGTGCAAGTAGTACGTCAGAGTCTAAGTCACTTCAAGTGTTAAAATATCAGGAGAAAGAGCAACAAAAATCTTTGAAGGGAAGAATCCTTTCATTTTTGAGGTTGAGTGGACGAGATCCGCCCGAGGAGGAGAAAACCTTTCCTAGCCTCCAGGTAGTGCAAGCGTTAACCCCTGAAATCCTTTGGATTTCACGTATTCTGAGGTTTCTGTGTGTTTTGTGAAAAGGAGGAAAGTTCCCAAAGTTCCGAGAATCGGAGAAGATCTGGACTATCCAAATTGTGAGGACACATGTCCACAGATCCCGAGTAGTTTAGAATTTTGGCAATTCAAAAGAATTGACATGTAGCTGCAACAGTGTGTGTGACTCCTGAAGTTCCGAAGCCTAAAATGAATCCTAACCATTGATGCAGAGAGACACGTGTCGACAGATCTCGAAGTTTGGAGATTTGGTACTCTGGAGGAATGGAGGTGTAAGTCTATTTGGGTTGAGAACTTCGAAAGGACCGAAGGCCGGAGTAGATCCAAATAGACCATTTACAAGGATAGTTAGACCGTTGATCACACCCTTCGTGAGTTTTACAGATCAACACTCCAGAGGATATGAAGTGTTGAGTTGTGGAAGGCTCCAAAGAACGAAGTACAGATCCACCATTTATCTGAGGAAAGTGCCAGTCATCTAATCTATCAATTCATAGTTTGCGAGTTCGAGGTAGTTGCAAGTTGGAGCGGGTAAACCTCCCAAAGTGTGGAGGCCTGAAATATCTATAAGTTGTATATCTCAGCATACACTAAGAGCCATTGATCCTTGCCATTGTTTGGCCATTCACATATTCGACGTTCAAGAAAATCGTGAGTTGTTATTGTTGGAGATCCCAAAGCCCAAAGTCCCAAATTCCTCGTAGAAGTGGAAAGTTAGCCCATGATTTTGGCTCGGTGTCATGTGCAAGACTTTGTTAGAGTGTTAGGACCCTCGTGAACGTATAATTATGCATAGGGAAGAGGGATAAGGCCTGTGGTATAAGATTTCGAGGGCTCAAAAAAATCCCGAGAGCTAATTCGTCTCCCTACTATGAACAATCCTATACCAGAGGTTGTGCGAGCCCCAGGAGGTGGTGGGGGTTTGCATAAATTGGTATCAAAGCATATAATTTGTCCACAGATAGCAGGAAAAGGAAGAAGACTTGGAATCATGTTGCCAAGAAGACCCAGAGACAGACCAATGGTCAATGCAACCATGGAAGAGGAGATGAGACAACTTCTTGCAAGGTTGGACACTATGGAGACAACACAAAGAAGAGCACATGATGTTGGTGATGTCAGTGAAAATGAAAATGAAGAAGTAGAAGTAGAAGAAGTTTTAGGAGAACAAGAAGTAGAGGAGCGACTATTGAGAGCTGTTGTCAAGCTGGGAACCAAAGTAAAAATAGAAGTCCCAATGTATGAGGGTAATTTAAATGTGGAGGAATTGCTTGACTGGGTAAGTGCTTTAGATAAGTACTTCGATTATGAGGAGATTTATGATGAGAAGAAGGTGAAGCATGTTGTGAACAGATTGAAAGGACATGTAGAGTTATGGTTGGATGAATTGAAAACTGATAGAAGATGAAAAGGTAAGTCTAAAATTAAGAGTTGGGATAGAATGGTAGCTAAATTGAAAGCTAAGTTCATACCCAAATATTATCAAGTGATTTTTTTTAGAAAGCTACAAAATATGAGACATAAAGGTTTGTCGGTGAAAGAATACACTGAAGATTTTTACAAGCTAAACATCAGAGTAGAACATAGAGAGAATGATGAAGAAAAAGTTTTCAGGTACATTAATGGCCCGAGATATGAAATATAGGATGAAATCAACATGATGACAATGAGAATGGTGGAAGATACTTATCAAGTATCCCTAAAAGTAGAAGAGAAGTTGGCTAGAAAAAAAAGTCAACAAAACAGAGGAAAAATTCAAAGCAAAGGAACAGGCACAGTCAGAGAAAAGTTCCAGAAGCCCAGACCAGAAGTTGGAAGATATCATAGTCAAAAAGAGAGAGGAGGAAGTTCTAGAGGAGGACACTATGGTGGAAGAAACTCTTTCCCCAGAGGAAGCTGAAGAGGCAAAGGAGGAGAATTGAAGTGTTATGCTTGTGGAAAGACAAGACACATGTCTTGAGAATGTCCCGAGAGGAAGAATACATGAAGAGTATAAGCTCACATTTCTGAAGTACAATGGAAGAATGTGGAGACAAAGATGAAGTTAGAAGTTGTAGAAGAAGGAAGATCACTCATGATGAGGAAATTTCTCATGAAGCCAGATAAAGAGGAAAGAGAACTAGTTCATAGGAACAATTTGTTCATAACTGCTTTTTGGTTGTGGAGCATGATTATCTTCCTGATTCAGAGGTCTTTGTTTTTAGTTGTATTTATACCCCATGAAGACTTTACACCCCAGAAGAATGTACACTCTTCCATGAGGGGGAGTGCAGAGGGGGGCTACCTCCTCTGTGGGGTCCGAGGGTGAAGACCCTGAAGGAAAAATTGCCTTGTAAATGTATATTGTAATTTCATTGTAAATATGGAACGTTCATTATAAGGTTGCAGATCTGACGATAGAAGTTATGTTAGGGTTTTTTTCCCTAGAAGACAACCCTCTTTTATGAGGGAAATGTATTGCGGCTATGCATTATTATGAATATTGTATTCTGAGTGAGGAGACTATGAGAGAAAGAAGAGGAAGTTACAATGGGTGTGTTGTAGGTTGTATCCCTTCATTTGTTGGATAATAATAATGGAAGGACCTGCCAATTTCTCCGTTAGACTTATCTCACACTGGGTGAATCACGTATATCTGTGTCTCTAGTGTATTGTGTATCTTCTGTGTTTTATTTCTGCATTTGTTTTATTTTATTGCTCTATGATCCTATTTTTCTAACACTTCTTGCAAAACCAGGGATAGGGTATGCAAGGTAATTATATATAGTGGGAGTACTGATAATTTAGTATCCACAAAGATGGTGGAGAAGCTGAAGCTAGAGACGAATGCACATCCGAATCCATACAAAGTATCGTGGTTGTAGAAAGGACATCAAGTAATGGTAAGTCAACAATGCAAAGTTGAGTTTAAGATAGGATATTATAATGATGAAGTTATGTGTGATGTCATACCTATGGATGTTTGTCATGTTCTGTTGGGAAGACCATGGAAATATGACAGGAATTTCATACATGATGGGAGGAAGAACACTTACACCCTAGAGAAAAATGGATGTATGCATATGTTGTTTTCAATAGAAGATAAAGGAGTCAAAGAAGAATATAGTGCAATTATACTTCTCATGAGTGGGAAGGAAATCTTGAAAGAAGTCAAGAGGGAACATGAAATGCAATTTGTTTTTGTAGGTAATCCGAGAGTCATTCTCACAAGCACTTCTATGAATGATTTGCATGTAGAAGTCCAAGAGTTATTGGATGAGTTCGTTGATATTGTGGTGGATGATTTACCTCACTCTTTACTGCCCATCAAGAGTATTAGTCATCATATTGACCTTATTATAGGAGCAAGTTTGCCAAATAAAGAAGCATACAGATTAAAACCTTAAGAGAATGAAGAGGTAAAGAATCAAGTCCAAGAATTGTTAGATAATGGTTTGATCAAAGAAATTTTGGGGCCATGTGTTGTACCAACTGTGTTGAGTCCAAAGAAAGATGGAGGTTAGAGAATGTGCACATATTCAAGAGCCATCAATAAGATAACCATCATGTATAGATTGCCTTTACCCATAATAGATGATTTAATGGATTGTTTGAGTGGAGATAGTTATTTTTCCAAGATAGACTTGAAGAGTGGTTATCATCATATAAGGATGAGAGAGGGAGATGAATGAAGACCACATTCAAGACAAATGAAGGGTTGTATGAGTGGCTTGTTATTCCATTTGGATTAACAAATTCCCCAAGTACATTTATGAGGTTGATGAATGAAGTACTCAAATATTTAATTGGTAAGTTTGTAATTGTTTATTTGGATGATATCTTAATCTTCAATAAGACTGAAGAGGAGCACTTGAGACATATGAATATGGTGTTTAGGAGGTTGCAACAAGAGAAGTTGTTAGTAAATTTGAAGAAATGTTCTTTCATGAAAACAAAACTTATATATTTGGGGTTCATAATCTCTTCAAATGAGTTGAAGATGGATCCAAAGAAGGTTAGGGAAATCAAAGATTGGCCTTCTCCAAGATGTGTATTCGAGGTAAGAAGTTTTCATGGGTTGAAAAGTTTTTATAGGAAATTCCTTAGGAATTTCAACAGTATTTGTGCACCTATACTGGACACCATAAGGAAGGATCATAAGTCTTTTAATTGGATAGAAGAGGCTGAAAAGGGATTTAGAGTGTTAAAAACCAAGATAACAGAACAACCTATTCTATTTCTGCCAAATTTTAAGAAGACATTTCAAGTTAAGTGTGATGCAAGTGGAGTAGCCATTGATGCAATTTTGAGTCAGGACAATAAGCCTGCTACTTATTTCAATGAGAAGATGAATGATGTTAAAAGGAAGTATTCCACATATGATAAGGAATTTTATGTTGTGATTCAAGGTTTGAAAAAATGGAGGCATTATCTTATTCCGAAAGAGTTTGTTTTATATTCTCATAATCAGGCATTGCAGTTTATAACCAGACAAGAGAAGTTGGACCAGAGACATGCCAAATGGGTAGAATTCATGCATAATTTTACTTTTGTTATTAAGAATATTAGTGGAAGCACTAACAAAGTTGTGGATGATTTGAGCAAGAGATGTTTGATCTTGTAGGAATCTCAAGTGGAGATCTTAGGATTTGAACACCTCGAGGAGATGTATCAGGAAGATCCAAATTTCAAAGAAGCTTATGAAGCATGTGAGAATCCTTTGCTGAGGGACATAAATCAGTGGATGGAATTTATGATGCAAGGTGGAATGTTATTCAAAGGACGTCAATTGTGTATCTTGAAATTCTCAATGAGGGATAACTTGTTGAAGGAAAATCATAGTACAGGTTTGGTTGGACACTTTGGCCATGATAAAACATTTGCACAATTGAGTTCTTCATATTATTGGCCAGGTATGAGATCTGATGTAAAGAAATTTGTGGACAGGTGTAGAAACTACTAGTATGATAAGGGAAAACATCAAAACACTAGATTGTATCAACCATTTCCTATTCTAGGTAGACCATGGGATGCTATAAGTATGGACTTTGTTCTAGAATTGCCTAGAATCCAGAGAGGAAGTGATTCAATATTTGTAGTGGTCGATAGATTTTTGAATATGACACATTTCATTCTGTGTCACAAAACCAACAATGCTACTCACATAACAAATTTATTCTTCAAGGATATTGTGAGATTACATGGGTTGCCAAGGAGCATAGTTTCATATAGAGACACTAAGTTTGTGGGGAACTTTCAGAGAACATTGTGGAAGAAGTTGGGGACAAGTTTGTCTTTTAGTTCAACATATCATCCTCAGACGGATGGACAAACTGAAGTGGTGAACTGAAGTTTAGGAAACCCGTTGAATATTTTGGTCTCTGACCATAACATCCAGTGGGATCAAATTCTTCCCCAAGCAGATTTTGCATATAATGACTCACCAAATAGGAGAATTGGTAAGAGCCCATTCCAGATAGTGTATGTGATGCATCCAAGAGGAAATTCTGAGTTGAGAGATTTGGGATGAGAGGATTTCTTAAGCACAGGAGTAGAGGATTTTTCTATAGAGACACAAAAATTACATGATCAAATTAAGGGACAACTACAGAATAGCAACCAGAAGTACAAGAGTAGGGTAGATCAGAGAAGAAGAAAGGTACAATTCGAAGTTGGATATCATGTTTTGGCACACCTGAGGAAGGAGAGATTTATGAAAGTAAAATATAACATGTTGAATATGAAAAATATAGGACCCTGTAAGATCCTAAGAAAATTTGTTGTGAATGCTTATGAGATTGAGCTTCCATAGGACATTGGAATATCACCAATATTCAATGTAGAAGACCTATATCCTTACAGGGTGGATGATACATAAGGAAAAGATGATCATGAGGAGGTTCAGTGGAAACAAAATATGCCCATAGTAGAGAAGCCACAGATAGAGAAGATCTTAGATCAGAGGATTTCTAAGAAGAAGGAAAATTTATTTTGAGTATCTGGTTAAGTGGAAAGATCATCTAGCAGAAGATGCCAATTGGATTACTAAAACTGATATCCAGAAGCATGGAAAGACAGTGCAGGATCTCATGGACATGAATCCATGAATCTTTTTGTCCATAGGAGTATGATGCAGGAGCATGGTCAACAACGTACATCAAGCCGAGTAGAGGACAACTTTGCATCAAGCGTGCGTTCAAAATGTGTTTAAACCCAAGGAGAGTGCAACATTTTAATATTTGGAAAATATTGTAATTAAAAGAGATTTTAATTTTTTGAGGCTTGAGCCATTACATGAGATCACCGAAGGTTGTAATTATCTTAATTAGTTGTAGGATTATACAAATATTGAGTAGTGACTCCTATTTGGGTTGTAAATTCCATTTATTGTAATAAGACTAGTAAGAGAATGCTTTGATTATGACATAGCACTGAGTAGTGGGAAGGAAGGCTCGAGAAGCCCCTATGTGTATAAATATATGTAATCTATGCCCAAATGAGGCTATTTAAGACAATTGCATTTTGTTGTTGAAGTTTATTGTAAATTGATGTAAAGGAGAAGTTGAGAGCTGCAAGAGAACATTTGTAAATTCTTTGTTGAAGGAATATAATATAGAAGGATTGTTCTCGAATTCTCAGTTTGCATATCCATGAGTTAATTAGGTAATGTGTGTTATTTTTCTTTCTGTGTTGTTATGCTTGTGTGTGCATTTTATGAATAATTGAATGAACCTATAGGGTTCTATAAGTTTCAATTGTTTCTCTTCTGAAGCACTGGTTCAAGGAGTGCACCGTAGCCACGCAAGAAGTGTGAAGGAAGATTTGGTTTTAGAATCAGAAGCTCATAAGAGATAACGTAAAATTGTGCAGAGCGAGTGAAAATAGTGCACATACACTCAGTGGAGTATAAAATCTCGAGAAGACCCTTGCAAGGTGTGCACAGGGCCAACACTTAGTCAAGTGTTGAAGAGTCTTAGAGAATACGAGCGCAAGGAGTGTGTCGAAGTCTAAGTCACTTTGAGTGTTAAAAGCTCAGGAGAAAGAGAGACCAAAATCTTTGAAGGGAAGAATCCTTTCATTTTTGAGGTCGAGTGGATGAGATCCGCCAGTGGAGGAGAAAATATTTCCTAGCTGCCAGATATGGGAAAGTAGCACGGGTGTTAACCCCTAAAATCCTTCGTATTTTGCGTATTCGTAGGTTTCTGTGTGTTTTGCGCAAAGGAGGCAAGTTTCTAATGTCTGAGGAATTAGAGAAGATTTGGATTATCCAAATTGTGAGGACACGTGTCCATAGATCTAGAGTAGTTTGGAAGTCCGACAGTTCAGAATAATTGAAGTGTAGCTGCAAGAGTGTGTGTGACTCCCAAAGTTCCGAAGCCCGGAACAAATCCTAACCATTGATGGAGAGAGCTATGTGTCGACAGATAACAAATTTTGTAGATTTGGTACTCCAAAGGAATGGAGGTGTAAGTCTATTTGGGTCGAGAACTCCCGAAGGCTCGAAGGCCGGAGTAGATCCCAATCAACCATTTACGAGGAAAGGTGGATCGCTGATCACTCCCTTCGCGAGTTCGCTAGTTCGAGACTCCGGAGGATCTGAAGTGTTGAGTTGTGGAAGGCTCTGAAGCTCAAAGTGCGAAGTATAGATCCACCGTTGATCTGAGGCAAGTGTCAGTCATCTGATCTATCAATTCAGAGTTTGTGAGTTTGGGGTAGTTGCAGGTTGGAGCTGGTAAACCTCCTGAAGAACAAAGGCATGAAATATCTGTAAGTCGTATATCTTGGCATACACTAAGAGTCATTGATCCTTGGCATTGTTTAACCATTCACATATTCGACGTTTGGAAAAATTGTGAGTTGTTATTATTGGAGTTCCCGAAGCCCAAAGTCTAGAATTCTTCACATAAGTGGAAAGTTAGCCCACAGTTTTGGCCCAGGGTCACGTGGAAGACTCTGTTAGAGTGTTAGGACCCTCATGAATGTAGAATTACATGCATGGAAGAGGGATAAGGCTCATGGTATAGGATTTTGAGGGCTCGACATGAGCTCGAGAGATAATTTGGCTCCCTACTGTGAATGATCCTAGACTGGGAGGTCGTGCGAGCCTTAGGAGGTGGTGGGGGTTTGTGTCAAGTGGGGAAGCTATCAATACACTATGATTCTCTTTGAACTAAAGAATTCACCTGTAGTGTTTTTTATATTTGTGGTCTCAACTTTTAAGGAATTTATTCATAAGTTTCATGAAGTATACTTAGATTATTGGACTGTGTTTAGTTTACTGAAGGATCACATAGAATTACTCAGGTTAATGTTGGATAGGTGCAGACAATGTCAGATTTCACTAAATTTGAGGAAGTGTATTTTTTGTGCACCTTTTGGAATATTGTTTGGCTGTGTGGTCTGCAAGCAAGGATTACTAATGGATCCTGCCAATATTTCATTAATTATGGATTTACAACCACCTACATCAATCAGACAACTGAGGGAAACTCTGGGTCTCATAGGATATTACAGGAAGTTTATCAAAGGTTATAAATTACAACACCTATGGAGAAGTTGTTGAAGAAGGAAACAAAGTTCCAATGGAATGAGGACCATCAGAAGGATTTGGACACCTTAAAACAAAAATTAGTGACCACATTGATTTTGATCTTTCCAGATTGGAACAAGGAATTCCATGTTCATGTAGATGTGTCGTCCATAACTTTGGGAACAATATTGTCTCAAATAAGGGAAGGATACATAGATCACCCAATTTCTTTTGCAAGTAGGAAGTTGTCCATGGCAGAGAATTATTACACTACAACGGAACGAGAAGGATTAGCAATGGTATATGCACTAGATAAGTTTAGACATTATTTATGGGGTTTTCACTTTAATATGTACACATACCATTCTACACTAAAATACTTAGTGAAGAAGCCAATGTTGAGGGGGGGAGAATATGCAGGTGGTTACTGATGTTTCAGGAATACGATTTTGAGGTTGTTGTGAAACCAGGTGTAACACACCCACTACAAAAATCAAAATTTTTGTTGATTTCTCAAGGATCAAAATCCTCGAATTACTCATGGGGGGCCTAGCGTCTGCTAGTTCCTCATATGTTCACCTCCATGTGGTTGTGGGTCACGACTACGGGCTGAACCAGCACGACGTCTCTTTGCACTTCGCAACTCAGTGCTACTAGAATGTTGAGTCTTTCGACTCTGCAAACCCTGAAGCTCAAAAACAGTGAAATGTCAAACTCCGACAGGGCTAGCGAATGGAAAGTTTCCTGTTTGGGTCTTGTCCTCGTGACCACGTTCCGTGACCACACACTTAAACCGGTAAATCCCTTACCGGCCTTTCGCAATTCGGGAAATTATGATGCATGACTTCTTCCTTTCCCATTCAAATCCCCAAAATCCACGAAGTCTCCCATGTTTCCCTCCAAAGGGAGATCAACGGCTGTAAGCCTCCCCTGATTCGACGGTATGGATCCTTTCGGGGTTTCGGTACTCGGGAGTTCGAAATGCAACGACTCCAAGACTCCTTGTCTTTTAAATCTCTGAATTCTTTTATGGAAATTCGTGTAAGAGATCGACGGCTCTTAAGAGTGTGGATCCAACGGTCCACAGGATTTCGGGACTTTTCCTTGAATTCTGACCACTCACTGCGCATCTCCTTTGATGGACAGTCTAGATTCCTTCTAGAATTCTCTTTTCTATTACCAAGAATGTCGGGATTTCGGGTATCGGGATTTTGCGATTTTCCAAGGCAAGGTTTCTTGCCCTTTGGTTTCCTAGATGTCAAAACGCTGAAACATCGACCAATAGCCACGTGTCCCTTCGATGGACGGCAACGGCCTTCAGCCAAGATCAACGGTCATGATCTTTTTGGGATGATCAATGGTAATGATTGAATCTTGGCTTTCCTTAATATCGTTCACACCTCACACCATTTCGGGGTTTCGGTGATCAGGATTTCGTGACTTGCGAAGACAAGGGTTCTTTCCCTTTGGTTTCCCGGGTGCCGAAACGCTGAAGCGCTTACCAGCAACCACGTGTGCTCTATAGGTGGATGGTCTAGGTACTTCCATGGACCATGGGGTCTACGGTCCCGATTTCTTCATCTCTTGCAAGGGTAAAAGGGGTCATGTCATTAATGCCTGCATCTCTTCCTCAAATCTAACAGTTGTTACAAACCATGGGATCCTCCGAAGGGATCATGTTCGTGCATTTCTTGCAAAGGCGGAGAGGGGTTGAGGAACTATCATCCATGTTCCTTCCCCACCTCCAACGGTTGTTACGAACCTTGGATCCTCCGAGAGGATCTCGTCCGTTAATCGGGACTTAAACGAATTCTAACATTTTGGGAGTTCACCAGTCGAAGTTTCGGGACTTATCAATCACGAGAGTCCAACCTCTTGTCAATGGGACTCCTAAACTCCTGATTTGCGAAATCCCGATGGGCTCTTTCTTTCGGGATTCTCCTGAGATTCTGGATTACTGCCACATATCCTCCCTTAGATGGACGGTCCTCGTTGTTTCACGATTTCGCAACTTGTGACCCCTAGTGACGCAAATCCTCTATCAACTCGAATCCCTGGTATCTGAAATACCGATGGACTCTCGATCTCTGCCACGTGTCCTTCACAAATGGACGGTCTAGATTATTTTACGATTTTGCGACTTGCGACCCCCAGTGACGCAAATCCTCTGTCAACTCGATTCCTCAGTATCTGAAATATCGATGGACTCTCGATCTCCGCCATGTGTCCTTCACGGATGGATGGTCCAGATCTATATCGGGAATTTCAGCATGGAGTGTCCCGATCTCTTGTCATCAGGACTCCCGGAATCCTGAACTCCGAATCCCCGATACTGACTCCTCTCTCGGGACTTTCGCCCTTGTTCACGAGGGCTTAACCCTCATGCATTTCCTAACAGATCCAATGACTGTCGGGTTTTCTAGCTAAGATTTGACCGCTCAGATCTGTCCCATGTCATGCACTCCCCCCCTACTCTCTAGACGTGGAAAAACCAATGGTCCAAATACTCCCAAATCCATTGGGGATCTAAGGTCCTCATTTCCTCTCTACCCACTAAGATAAAAGAAAAGGGGTAAGGCATGTAACGCCCTTGTTTCTTCCGCCAATCTAACAATCGTGAATGACCGCAGATCTTCCAAAGGGATCTCGTCCATCGATCGATACTTATCCTTATGCTACTGCTTCAGGATTTCAAGAGGATTATTCTTCCTCATACAGGGTTGCTAAGACTTGCGCATTCAAGTCCTTTTTTCAGGTTCTTGGTAAACTTTTCCAAGAAGGGTATCTCTGTGGAGAGATCTATTCCAGGGCATTCCTGGAGACAGATAAGGGGAAACAAATTCCCGACAATGGACTGGAAGTCTAACTTGGTTCAACTTACACATAGTTAAATTTATCTATCAACATAATCCATGCGTGGTTTTTCTGTTACAAGCATACATCTACCCTTTCTTATGAAAACACTGCACAGATAGTCTTATACTATAATCATTCACAATTTCATAGTTTATGAGCATATATGTCATCATATGAATTTCAAGATGCAAGATGTAAAATACTTATTAGAAATAACACAAGAAGTGAGTGCAACTGCTGAGAGGGGTGCTCGTTTCCACCCAACCTTAGGCTCAACTATTCCAATAAGATTTACAACTAGCCACCTCTGAGCTGAGACCACGATGCTACGAGACTGTGTCTCGGTTTGCCAGTGATCGAGAACGAGGGTTACTCTACCCCTTCTCTGTTATCACTCACTCTGCATATCTCCAGAGTTCTCTTCCTCCCCTCGCGTCTGCCCCAATCGCTTATCCCTCACGCCTTATCCTCTTGCGAGGTTGCGTGTGTCACAATTTCCCACACGCTGGTCAGGCCTGACGGCTCTACGGATGGGCGGTTCACCCCCCCATCCCTCATTAATTCCCGAGGAGCCATCTACCTACCAGTCCTGCAAGACATTTAATTCGGGGCCAGCGAGCCACTCTTGGTTCTCCGAGCCAGTGAAGTCCAAATACGGTATTGTTTTCGATGGAAGTTAACGCCACCATTCTAGGTGCCTTCAACCGCCTTTCTCCAGCCATCGTGGTCTCTTTTTCAGCATATCCCCTCTCAGCAATCCTGCAATATATATATATATATATATATATATTCATAATATTATTCACATTCATTGACCTTTTCCACAAGGTCCATTCACATCACACATTCACATTTCTGAGTTTGCCACAGGCCAGTCCAGTTATTTTTACAATTTGGGGGAAACAGGGTGTTACAATTCCCTCCCCCTTAAAGGAACACCATCCTCGATGTTCTTATCTATTAACATGAAATGCATGTACAGAAGTAAACAAAATCGGATATGCATGTTTCATGGCATCCTCTATTTCCCATGTAGCCTCATCTGGGACAAAATGTTTCTATTGTACCTTGACCTGTGCAATGGTTCGGTTCCAGAGTGGGGTTTCCTTTCTGTCCAATATGCATTAGGGTTCTGGTAGAAAGTTTCCCTCTGGTTCCACCTAGATCACAGACCAATCAATTATATGGTTAGCATCATGTACATATTTCTTCAATAACGAAACATGGAAAACACTATGTGCTTTTACTGTGGGAGGAACTGCTATCCTATAGGCTACAGGTCCCACTCTATCTAGAACCTCAAAGGGTCCACAATACCAAGGTGCCAACTTGGCACAAGCTCCCATTTTCATGGAACTCTTCCTGGGCCTAACTCTAATATATACATGATCTCCCTCTTTGAACTCTCTTGGAGTTCTCTTTTGGTCGGAATAATTTTTCTCTCAATTTTGAGCGACCTTCAGGCTTTGTTTTATCTGAGTTACTTGTTGTTCCATTTCTTTCAACATGTCCGGTCCAAAAGAAATCATGTTTACAGGATTACTCCAGCTGACTAGAGTATTACACGATCTACCATAGAGGACTTTGAAGGGACTCATCTTTAAGGATGCTTGGTAGTCGTTGTTGTAGGTGAATTCTACCAGTGGCAGTTAGACTTCCCACTTCTTGGGTTGATGCATTACATGCATTCTTAGCATGTCTTCAAGTACTTGGTTCACTCTTTCCGTCTATCCGTCGGTTTGAGGGTGATAGGCAGTGTTAAACAACAGTTTGGTCTCTAAACCAACCATCAATGATTTCCAAAAGTTAGAGGTAAATTCCGTGTCTCTGTCAGACACGATCTCTTTCGTCATACCATGCAGTCTGAATATCTCCTTCATGAACAGCTGGGCGATATCGATTGATTTGCAGGTTGATTTGACAGGGATGAAATGAGCAGACTTGCTCAATTTATCCACCACTACCATAATGGCATCATTCTGTTTGGTTGAGGTTGGTAATCCAGTGATGAAATCCATGGAGATGGTTTCCCATTTCCAATTTGGGATTGGTAAGGGTTGCAATAATCCTGTTGGGTGTCGATGTTCTGCTTTAACCTACTGGCACTCTATGCATTTGGCTAAGTACTCGACTATGTCTTTCTTCATTCTAGGCCAATAAAATTGTCTCCTGGTGGCAATGATCATTTTCTGGTATCCTGGATGACCGGAGTAGGGTCTTTTATGTAGTTCATCTAGTATGAACCTCCTCAATTCGTCACAATTTGGAATATACAGTCTATTTCTGTAAGTGAGAAGGCCTCCTTTGGTCATCTGGTAGCCTTCATATTTTACTCCAGTAGGTTCTTGTTGTAGGTACATGGCCACGGTCTGGACGAAGGGATCCGTTTCTTGTTCGTTTCTGATTCTTTCCTTGACTTTTGTCTCATAGGTGCTCACTGTTGCCAGGTGAATTGTTTTCATACTTCTACTAAGGGCATCGACCACCCTATTTTCCTTTCCTTTAATGTGTTTGATTTCGAAATCAAACTCGCTAAGGAGGGCCATCCACCTAGCTTGTCTAGAATTGAGCTTTGGTTGATCAAACAGGTATCACAATCCACAGTGATCTGTCATAAGCACAAATTTTCTTCCCAGGAGGTAATGCCTCCACATTTTCAAGACATGCACTATGGTAGCCAGTTCTAGATCATGGGTCACATAGTTGACTTCATGCTCATTTAATTTTCGGGATTCATAGCAGATCACACTTCCTTCCTGCATAAGGACTCCTCCGATCCCTTCCTTACAGGCATTGGTGCACACGAGGAAGTCAGCTTCTGGATCGACGATCTTTAGTATGGGTTCATGGGTCAGTAGATGTTTTAGGGTTTGAAATATTTCTTCACATTTCCGTGTCCACATGAATTTTTTCCCCTTCTTCTGGAGGGTAGTGATTGGAAAACCAATCTTGGAGAATCCTTTTATAAATCTCCTATAGTATCCTGCTAATCCCATAAAGGATCTAATATCCGAAACATCCTTCGGGGTAGGCCATTCCATGATACACCTGATTTTGGGTCTACTACTACTCCTTCTTCGGAGAGAACATGGCCTAAGTAATGTATTTCCTTCTGGAAGAATTCACATTTACTGAATTTGGAATAGAGTTGATGTTCTCTTAGCACTTGCAGCACAAGTCTAAGATGCTCTTCATTGTCTTCTCTATTCTTAGAGTAGATTAATATGTCATCAATAAAAACTAGCACAAATTTATCTAGAAATTTACTGAGTACATTGTTCATCAAGCACATAAAAGTGGTAGGGGAATTGGTTAACCCAAATGGCACTACCATAAAGTCATAGTGACCATACTGTGTCTGGAAGGTAGTTTTATGGATGTCTTCATCCTTGATTCAGACTTGATGGTATCCCGACCTTAAGTCAATCTTTGAGAAAATAGACATGCCTCCCAACTAATCGAACATATCATCGATCTTGGGCAAAGGGTACTTGTTCTTTATGGTTACCTTATTGAGTTGTCTATAATCTATACACAGTATAAGGGTGTTGTCCTTCTTTTTCACAAACAGGACTGGTGCTCCCCATGGAGACACGCTGGGTCGAATATAGCCTTTAGCCATCATTTCTTTTAATTGCAATTTGAGTTCAACTAACGCGGGTGTGCTCATCCGGTAGGGTGTCCTAGACACCAGCACCGCTCCTGGTGCAAGTTCTATCGAGAAGTCTATGTCCCTTCTCGGAGGTAGACCCGGTACCTCTTCCAGAAACACATCTTTGTATTCTCTCAGGATAGGGTGATCGTTAGGGCTTGGTTTATCACCTTCGATTGTTTTCAACACCTGTATTGCATATAGGAGACATCCCTTTTGGCAATACTTTCTCATTTGCAGGGCTGATATTTGTCTCACTGAGACGGGTTTTCGGATCCCTTGAAGGGTTATTCTTCTCCCTTCTTTACTTACACACTCTAAGGTTTTATGTTAACAGTCTAGTCTAGATTTATGGGCAGCTAGCCAGTCCATACTGATCAACAAATCATATGATCCCAGGGGTAATATGTTAAGGGTTGCTTGGGTGGGGAATTCACCCAACATTAATTGGCAGGCTAGTATAACCTCTACTATCTTCCTTTTGGTGCTAGTGGCTAACTGTACCAACCATGGCTTGGTATGTTTTTGTGGCTGTAGTTTACACTTATCAACAACTTTAGGGGATATATAACTCAAATTTGAACCAAGGTCAATCAAAAAAAACACTAGATGGTTGAAAATCATACCTTCTATTTCCACTTCTGAAGCTTGATGGTCAGCTTGGTTATTATCCAAGGCTGCATAAATTTTTGGCACACTCCTGGCCACATCATTGACGGTAGTAGTTTCCTAGATGTTATAAATCCTCCGACTATTCTGTTGTCGGTGTGGACAGTCTCTCAAGAGATGTTCCTCTCTGCAACCCCAACATTTCAGAGGTTCTCTCTTGGTGTTATCCACCTTCACTGGTATAGGTCCAGAATTTTTGTTTCGGCCCAATGAGGGAAAGTTCTGCTGGTGTACACTCCGGGCTGGAAAGTTCATTCTTGGGTTCTTCTTGTAGTTCTTAAATCCTGGGAATTTGATCCCCTTTTTCTGAAATCTTGAACTATTCTTCAATTTCCATCCTTCACAAGGTTCTGCTCGATGCCCAAACTGTTCATGACAATAGGTTGCCTTTCGAATGGTGCCTTCTAGGGTCTTTGGCTCATCAAATTCAATTTTGTTCCAATATTCTTTGGGTATCCCACTGATGAAGCATTGCACCTTTACCTTTTCTACTTTTATATAAGGTAGATACCTCAACAAGTCGAGGAATCTATTAACATATTCTTCTATAGTAAGTTGTCCCAGTTTGAGTTCATAAAACTCTTTAGTCTTTTCGTCAAAATAATTTTCCAACAGATACTTCTTCCGGAAGTACTTCTCAAATCGTTTCCAAGACAGGTCCTCTTCGCGAACCCCTTTCACATTCTTAAGGTCTTCCCACCAAATGGAAGATTTTCCGTTCAAGTTGAAGGTGGCCACTTAGGCCTTCATATTTTTTGAAAAGTCATGGACTCTGAAATACTTCTTTAGTCCAAGAAGCCAGGCCTCTACTTCCTCTCCCTTCTTTATTTCACTGTCGAAGGAGGGTGCTTTGGCCTTTCTGAATTCTTCAAATTTTTGACCTTTGGAAGACTTTTGCTTCTTCTATTTTCTTCGGGGATAGGAACTGGTTCTACTGCTAGAAGAGCCATCTGAATTGCCAGCTTCCTTCTCAGAGGAATCATCCGACACTTGTCCTTTACCTCTGGGGTGGACCTTTTTCAAGGTGCTCCTCTCAGTGTGGCCACTAATATGACCCTGTTTCTAAGTTTAAGGTTCATGCTACATTTGTCTTTGTAGATCGGATAAACTCTGCAGTAAAACTGTGTTAATTTCTATTTGTTTTTCTTGTTCCTTCATCATCCTTTCATTGTTAGCCTTGCAGCTTTGTAATTCGACCATGAGACTCCTCACAGTCTCAAATAGATCTGGAGGGGTCCCTACTGCCCTTCTTTCTTCAAAATCTTCGTCTCTATTGTGGGAGCCCTCTCCCACTTCATGGTGAGTCACCATACTATGTGTTGATAATTTCCCATGGTTGATCTTCTGCTTGTGTGCAAAGACAAACGCTGGTTGATAGTCAATAGTTAGATACATTTTTATAACCCGCACAAAATTCATATTTCTTTCACATGCATACACAGTCGGGTTTTCATTTCGGACTTTGACCTTTTTGAATTAAGAGGGTTAAGATAGAGGGTTACTCTTTTTAAGAGTGTTCCAAACGGAGCTTCTGCAGAAACTTGTTCATGAGCCCAAGCAGGTTGAGTGTTGTAACCATGCTCTGATACCAATTTGTAACACACCCACTATGAAAATCAAAATTTTCGTCGATTTCTCGAGGATCAAAATCCCCAAATTACTCACAGGGGGCCTAGCATCCGATAGTTCCTCATATGTTCACCTCCATGTGGTTGTGGGTCACGAATACGGGCCGAACCAGCACGACGTCTCTTCGCACTTCGCAACTCAATGCTACTAAAACATCGAGTCTTTCGACTATGCAATCCCTGAAGCTCGAAAACAATGAAACGTCGAACCCCGACAGGGCTAGTGAATGACAAGTTTCCTATTTGGGTCTTGTCCTCATGAACACGTTCCATGACCACGTGCTTAAACCGGCAAAGCCCTTACCGGCCTTTCACGATTCGAGAAATCACGATGCATGGCTTCTTCCTTTCCCATTCAAATCCTCGAAAACCACAAAGTTTCCCAAGTTTCCCTCCAAAGGGAGATCAATGGCTGTAAGCCTCCATTGATTCGATGGTATGGATCCTTTCGGGGTTTCAGTACTTGGGAGTTCGAAATGCAACGACTCCAAGACTCCTTGTATTTTAAATCTCTGAATTCTATTATGGAAATTCATGTAAGAGATCGACAACTCTTAAGAGTGTGGATCCAATGGTCCACGGGATTTTGGGACCTTTCCCTGAACTCTGACCACTCACCGCGCATCTCCTTTGATGGACGGTCTAGATTCCTTCGAGACTTCTCTTTTCTATTACCAAGCACGTCAGGATTTCGGGTATCGGGATTTCACGATTTGCGAAGGCAAGGTTTCTTTCCCTTTGGTTTCCCAGATGTCGAAACGCCGAAACGTCAACCATCAGCCATGTGTCCCTTTGATGGACGACGACAACCTTCAGCCAAGATCAACAGTCATGATCTTTTTGGGATGATCAACAGTCACGATCGAATCCGAGCTTTCCTTAATCTCGTTCACACCTCATGCCATTTCGAGGTTTCAGTGATCGGGATTTCACGACTCTCGAAGACAAGGGTTCTTGCCCTTTGGTTTCCTGGGTGCCAAAATGCCAAAGTGCTTACCAACAACCACATGTTCTCTATAGATGGATGGTCCAGGTACTTCCATGGACCATGGGGTCTATGGTCCCGATTCCTTGATCTCTTGCAAGGGTAAAAGGTGTCCCAATTCCTTGATCTCTTGCAGACATCATATAGTTTCTAAGTACAGGGATGGCCTTATCTGAAATGACAGTTGCGCAGAAGAAACAATTAGTGGTTAAAGAAGAAGACTATCATCTCATTATAGGGAAATTATACAAGTTAGGTGCAGTTGGAATATTGAGATGATGTGTGATGGAGAATGAAATGCCTATGATACTCACAAAAGTGCATGAAGGGATTGCAGGAGGACACTATGCAGGAAAATCGACTGTGCAAAAGATTTTGTGTGTAGGGCTCTGATGGCCCACATTTCATAAGGATGCTAAAGAATATTTTCAGGCATGCGATGCATGTCAAAGGGTGGGAAAGCCATCCAGGAGGGATGAAATGCCTTTACATCCATAGGTTACATTGCAATCTTTTGATAAATGGACAATAGACTTTGTGGGGCCAATCAACCCATCAATAAGAAGATCGGGAGTGAGGTACATAATCACCACAACATAGTATTTGACCAAATGGGAAGAAGCAACACTAGTCATAGACTGCACCATGGATACTTCTGTACAGTTTCTATTTGATAATGTAGTCACACGATTCAAATGTCCATGCATATTTCTCAGTGATCAAGGAACACACTTATTGAACAAGACAATTTCAACATTGACTGAGGAATTTCAAATTCATCACCAGAAGAGTACATCGTATCACCCTCAGGATAATGGGACAATAGAAGATTTTAATAAAATTTTGGAGAATTCTTTGACAAATATCTGCAATGTAGGGAGAGATGATTGATACTTAAGAGTTCTTGTAGTGTTATGGGCCTACAAGACTACAAGAAATAAGTTGACATAGTAGACACCTTTTAGGTTGGTCTATGGGAAAGAAGCAGTGATTTCTATGGAGTTTATTCTACCTAGCCTATGTGTTGCAACGATTATTGATCTTTCAGACTTTGGCGTAGTAGAGGAGATATTTTCACAATTAGTACAACTTGACGAAGATCAGTTTGTTGCAAGCTTCCATAAACAAGTTCAGAAGGAAAGGGAAAAGGAATGGCATAATCAACATATTAAACATAAAAAGATCTAAATGGGAGACTTAGTATTACTCTATGATAGTAAATTTATGCAGCATTCAAGAAAATTTTGCATGCATTGGTTAGGACCTTATGTGATTCAACATGTGACAGAGGTAGGTGTTGCGCAATTGGAAACCTTGAATGGAGAAGCCTAGGGAGGAATGGTGAATTGGAGTCGGCTAAAACTCTACAGAGATAGCTGACCATATGACCATTAATCTAAACTACGTGAGAACACATGTATCATAATATTTGTACTATAGTATGAAGGTAAAATACATAAAAACAAACAAAAAAGTAGAAAAAGGAAGAAAACAAGTAAAAAGGGGAAAAACGAGAAATACAAAGGAAAACAGGAAGAAGTATCATGCAGAAAAGGGGAGTATCACACATATAGCAGAAAAAACATAGAGTTATTTAAGTGCACACAAAATTCAAGCATGAGACAAGAACCGTTAAGGTCATTAGAGCACGAAAAAAAAAAATCAGAAAGCCATAAATGACGAAACATGTCATAAATATAAGGTGTCACTAAGGATCATGACAGATTAGAAAATCCAAGCAAAAATCTAGTGGAGGATTGGCATTAATGCCACAATAAGGAAAATATTAATGGTATATTTTGATCATATTCGACACTTTTGATGGGCACGAAAAAAATTATACATTCGTCGAAGGGTGATAAAAGCATACGAGGGTCGATGGAAAAGCTTATTTTCATTTGGTAAAGAACTGTGAGAATACAGAGTGAACTGGAGTTGAACCAAAGACAAATGAGAAAAATCATAGAATAGTCACCGAACTCAGATGTAGATTACAATGGCACCACCGAAAATTGGAGTGTCAGTAGTTGCAACACAAAAGAAACCAAAAAGACCACCAATTGTGCCAATGGTCGAGGAAACACCAAGAGCTTTGGCTTCATAGTCAAGTTTTCACAGGAACTATATAAACCAAAGAAAATACATCACACCAAAATTTAAAGAACCCATAGACGAGAAATACCCACTGGTCACACTGAAAATATCAGCTGGCGTAATTGTTGAAGGGGACATGCTAGGGAAGATTTATTCCCTGAAGTTTGCAGATCATGATATTATGAATGAACATAATTTTATCGAGCTGGAAAGGGAAAATTATTTGTGTGCAAAAATCATAATAGGGGCAGGAGCAATTCTCCTTGAACCACAAAGTTGGGTGACAGGACTAGAGAAGTCATGCATACTAAATCTACTGGAGACTTCTCATTTTGGAAGAAGTTTGGAAATAAATGCATGTGTCAAAATAACACTAAGTTGCATCCATGGAGGAACTCTATGGCTAGACCCACCGGTGTCCATTGATACATAACTAATTGCGCAGATAACATGATTGTTGAAAGTAGGAGTAGATTCAACAACCGTATTCTCAAACAAGACAAGGGAGAAAGCACTATCAAAAGCCATGAAGGATAATTTTAAAACCTTCATAGGGATGAGAGGGTTGGATGTCGTGAACATCAGTGATGATGTTGTGTGCTTTGCAACATAGATTTTTGCCTGCAAATTGTTGAGGAAATTTTGCAAGGACGAAGTGTCGACCGTAGTAATTGTAGCCATTGAAAAATGCGTAGAGGGGGTCCAAATGAATTGGGGCACATTTTTGGTGAACGAGTTTCTTATAAAATGAGTAGAATCCATGGAGAAAGGAATATAGTTCCATCATGCTTGGCTTCTTATTTTGATTACAATGGTTGGATGGAAGGAGCCCGATGATTACCAATGGATGAGAGAAGCCAGCAGAGGTAATGCAACTACGCAATATGCCAACATATGGCATACAACAAACAATAGGAGATAAATAGATAAAAATGTTAAGTTCTATGTTTATTTCAATAGGATTAGGTACACCATAGAATAGACATCGTGAATCAAAACTCAGATGGTAGAAACATACTAGTATATTGCACACTTCAAAGAAGGGATGCACCATATGTACATTCAGGCCAAAAGGGACCCTACACACCAGTGATTTCCAACCAACTACAAGTTGATAGTAGATGATGTGTTATTGATCGCCAACGACTGGGAAGAGGCCTAGAAATTTCCATGGGAGAAAACAGAACACCCGAATGGAGAAGAAGAATAAGATAACAAAGAAGAAGACTTAGATGAGGGGTGGGGAAATGACCAACACAATGGTGCATGGGATACGCTAGGAACATCAACAGAATATGCGCAACCAACAGGCCCAAGAGTTGGGATTAAAAGAAAAGACAAGGGGAAGGGTACAATAGTAGCTGCATGTAAAAACATGAAAGCGCACAAGGTACCCATTGTCTATAATCTGGAATTTAATGATATGGATAGAATCAACTACCAAGTACAGGATGCCACATAGAAGGTCATTGAGGAAGCAACAAGGAAACAAGCATAAAAACACCAGAAGGTGGAGGACCAGTTGGTAGAATTACAACAACTATTGGAGACCATGAAGATAACACCAGAGAAATACTCGGGTGAAGGATCATCCATGAGTCCAGTTGAGGAAACAAAGGCTGCTAATCCAGTCTTGGCAGAGTTAGCAGTCATGCATAGAGTGCTGGAGATCCATAAATATGTAGTCGTATTCCTGACACCAAAATTGCAAGAACACATGAAAACACTAAGTCACCTGAACATATTGGTGTCAAGGATTCCTACACATGTACTCAAGAGATTGAAAATAGGTATTATGCATGAGATCAGGCTCCACAAAAATTTAGCAACTAGAGAATTGAAAAAAGTAATAGATGAAAGGGCTCAAATGCAACAACAGTACACAACTGCTCTGCAAGAAAAAAGTGAAGTGGAAGAAAAAGTGGAAAGAGCGATGAAGGCGAGGAATGAGGCCAAGGAATCCTTAAAAGAGAAGGATGAAGCCGAGCAAATGGCATAGAAGAAACAAGTGGGCATCCAAAAGTTGTATAAGGAAATTCCAAAAGTACCATTAGTAGTGGAGGCCACCATGGAAGAATAGGTCTCCAGGATAATCGAAGTCATCAAAGGTTTTTGCACAAGGATTGAGGACTTGAAATCGCACATAGTGCCAGGAAAACCACTAGAAGAAAGGGTTGGAAGAGACTGAAAAACAATGACATCAACAGAAAATATCAAGAAGATGGAGGAGGAATGCACAAAGCTCTATGAGGAAAGTGTGCATATCTAGACCAACCTGGTGGAGGATCTAGAAATGAAGGTAGTGGAAGCCAAATTGAGGGATGCATAGGAAAAGGTGCAGAAGGCTTCGAAGAGCATAAACACTCTCCCACCGACTAAATGAATGATGACCATTTTGGCACAACGCCAATCCTATGATGAAATTGAAAAGTTACGGGACCAACAAAATATCCTTTAGCAATGATTAAGACCACTACAAGACAAAGCATAAAGGGTGATAGGAGAACTAGCAACCACGCAGGGAAAAGTGAAGCAAGTAGTCTATAAAACATAAGATAAACTCACGATCCTGACTATGCAGGATGTAGAAGAAATTTTGGGAACATAGGGAAAAATAAAAAAGGATGTTGCAACAAAAAAGGAGGCCTCCCAAAAGTTCATATAGGCATGGAGGAGCACAAAAAATGCCTGAGTGGCTTAGGGCGAGCCATAGGTGAGTGTTTGGGGCCTGTGGGACATGAATTTTGGATTCAACATTCATGAAAATCCTAAGTATGAAGGATATGCGCAAAAAAATAAGAAAGAAGACAAGGCAGGAGTGGAGTGCACAACAAAGGCACATTCAGGTTCGAGAGTGTGTAGTGGAGGAACATCCAAGAGTCCAGTGTGTAGTAAGTGTTGGACACACCTACCACACTTAGAGGGGGGGGGTGAATGAGTGTGGGGCTCTTTTTCCCAAAACTGCCCTCTTGCACAAAAACTCATCAATTAGCATTCAAAATTTATTCATTACCCATTGTTGTCATTTATAACCAGTTAGATGTGAGCACATATCAGCAACAT
>SNQJ01S0001204.1:314439-348463 GCA_010110895.2 Picea sitchensis
AACCTGAGGATAAAAAACCCTCGGTGAAAGGAACTCTCCCAGTGAACCGATCCCAAGGTAACTGACCTAGACATGACTCATGCAGACCTATTACATTATTAACCCACGCAGGGGTGCGGAAATTCCAATTACAAAAATAAGTGCTGGGGCCAAACACTGCCCTGTAGAACCAAAAGTCTTCGACAACATGAACATCTGACGATGCATCTCTTCATGGCACATGGAGTTGACCACCGGTGCTAAATGGGCGGTCAACAGGGGTTTACATGATACTCTACACTGGAAAATGACCATCAATATGGCATCTGACAATGTTTGATGCCATATTTTTACAATTTATTGACTCAGAGTTAAAAAAATCCATTTTTGCGGGAATTTAATTAATTCACTGAAACATTTAAAAAAAACCTATCAAACCTAGCCGCAATTTCCAAATGACTCAGTCAAGATGACCTAGTATGACCTCATATACATTTAGACACTTAGCATTGGTTTTCCATGCCAAGGCTTAACCACCAACACATACTCCAGCTCTGGACTAAGTCTTCTGAGTGAAAAAACTTAGAAATTATTTAATCGCTCACAAAGGCAAGCATAAAAAATAATTAACAAGTGAAAATAAACACTCTAGAGTACATGCTCGTACTTAGGTCTTAGGTGGCCAATAGCCTTTTACAATATCTCATACTCAGGTCATTTATTACAATGGTGGAAATACGGAAAAATGTGGTCTTTTGAAAGACCGGTTGAACTCTGAACTCTGTCATATGAGCACTGATTGCTCATTCTTTGGCAGCTCTCTAGGAATTCCATCTTGTGCAAACTGGTGGATAACAGAGACCAATAATAATAATATATATTAAATAAGGGTCTAATTAAATAATAACTAATTAGGTGGGACCCCTTATGACTCCCATTTATTTCTTTTAATAATCATCAAACATTAAATATAAAACCCCAATCATTTGATTCAAATATCATCCTTGTAACTCCCGTTCCCATGTTTATGATCAAATATTTTAATATCAACAAAATATAATATGACCATATCCAAAAATGGTACTATATCCATGCTGTCCTAAAAACTGCCTAAATATATGTTTGCTGTCCAAAACATTGTCAAAGTAAAAAGACTGTCCTCAAAATAGAAAATAACATTAATCACCATAAAAAATCGTATTTACTGTGAGGCATTTGGCCTCTTTTCATTGCTGTCCTCTTTTGATCTTTCTGTTGCAGCCTTAGGCTGATTGGAACCTTAAGGCTGGACTGCAATGATAATGTGAGAACAATCATCTTTGAGATGAAGACGAGAGAACACAGATTCAGAGGACTCTTTCGATGACTTGGAGGGAGTGGCCACTCCTTTTCCTTTATCTTGCTCAGGTTTGGGAACATTAGTTTTTAGCCTCTTACTGGCATGAGAAGACTGTACGGGTGAGACAACATGATCAGCTTGGGGATTTGGATTTTTTGGCGGTGGAGGAGGGGGTAACGACAACGACGTAGTAGGCCAACCATGGTGATGAGCGATAGGCAGCTGGACAATCTCTTGCCAACCATCATTGGCAGGTGGTTTCGGCTGCATAGACACATGAGGGGGAACACGGATACCATAAAAGTTTTGATGTGGTTGGAAGGGGGGTCTCTCAGGTTGGGGTTGGAGGATTCCATGGCCAACTAGGTTGAAGAACCCAACTTGAAAGAGTTGGTTTAATTTCCATGGATCAACATCAAAATGTATTGAAAACCGAGGCCTTCTATGACCCCTCTGCCAATTTCCTCTGCCTCTATTGCCTCTGCCATTACTGCCTCTGCTAAAGAAGCTCATCCTGAAGCAATATTCCAACATGTCATGAAAAACTCTTAACAATCCATGCATTGATACTCTACCTAAATAAAATCAAAAGGTTGTCTCTATTATTCACCACAAAAGCACGTGCAATCCATCCATCAACTTCTTAAAACTCAATAATCAATTGCCATTTGAACAGGGAGTGGTAGGGCTATTGGGAAGATGAGGGGCTTATAATGTGCGAAAAGTGGTAGCATGAATGGGAAACGACCAACAAGTACTGTTCAAGCAAATGCAGACGTAACGAAAACTGTATCCATATTCAACTTTTACACACCAGTCATCAACTTAGTCTTTTCTCTTTTGCTATTAATCCTTTCCGTTTTCATAATGAATTTAAATTTCATAATAATAGAACAGGGAATGATTCAAATGTATTTGGGAAGGCGAGGGGAATATAATGAGCGAAAAATGGTATAATGAAAAGGAAAAACGATTACTGTTCTATTATATGCAATGATATCCAAAAAAATGCTATCACCATCAATAAAATAATTGCCAAAACTTTTCTCTGTTTAGTAAGTCAAATCCAACACACAGCTGTTTTCATATCATCCAATATAAATCCCTAGGTAAGTTCCAGGACTGTCAACTGTACAAATTCCCACTTCCCTTTCTTTTTATTAGCAGAGCTTTTAGGAAAGACTATTAATAGAGACATTCAACCAATTAAAGCCAGACTTCATCAAGTGTGCGTGGGAGCCTGAGAACACGACTTAAGCCATTGACCTCTCACCATACAACTTTAATACTTGCTGCGTAAACAGACTGGGTTCGAAACCCATGTGCAACTGGTGCTCATTTATTTTAACACTATACAGTTTTCAAAATTGACCAAAACCCCCATGGATAATCAACCAACGAACCAAGATTTAATGCAAACAAGAAATCTTCCCACTGTCGGGTTAATCGCTTACAACATAAATCAAAACCAAAGTTCGAAACTCATAATTGCCATACATAAATAGAAGAACCGAGGTCTGGGCGAACGTAAAGGTGAAACCTTCACAAAGAGTTTGTACCAAAAACAATATTTAACCATCTCTTAACGCAGACTTTCCACATACCTCTTCCACAGACCTCTCATGGTGGCCGTAAGGAAAATATATTCCCCAAACAGTTAAAAAAAATAATTTGAAGGAGATACAAGTCTTCCAAAGACCGAGTACCAGCATTAAGCAAAAACAACTTTTTTTTTGTTTCACAGAGAACACAAAACCCTTGAATTTTAATCACCGGAGATGAGTGAAAATCCAAAAAAATCTTGCCATAAAGTTGCTAACATTCATAGCACAAAAGCAGTATTTATTCTTGACATAAAGCAATCACATAATCCAAACAGAAGGAGTTCGAACACTGTCATCAACTTGAAACACTTGGATGCCAACATGGAGAACCTCCACTTAAAATGCCATTATAGAGTTGATACCCACATGCATTCATTTAAACTTCAGAAAAACACAGTCTGTAAGTAAATATAAGAGCCAACCTCATGACTTTTTTCTGAGCGGAGTTATACTTCATGAATGGAGAGGTGAGAGCTATCATACCTGTATGCAGAATGCCAGAAACCCAATAAGCACGAATATTTTTTCCAAGGCTGAGCAAAATGGAGGCAACACTAGCCAAAGAAATCAACCAAATGCGAACCAAGTGAGAGTGGCAACCTCGAGGTAGGGTTAGAGCGACGTGCAGTAATTGCATGTCGTATCTTACATTAACTCCATCAACCATATCCCAGTACGAGCGCACCAACATCTCCAGCGCATAATCCACTATAGTTACCAAATAACAATTCAATACAAAGTCGAATTTGTCACCTTCCATAAACCCCTAAGTTTTATGTGCGCGCTTAACACTTAGCACAAAGTATATCCTATGTCCCACATTCATTTTCAGGGAAGCATTGCCACCCTTCATAATTAACCAATGTCCATGATAATCACAAGAATTCATAAGTGCAATATGCCATGACCAAATATAGCCCATGCTTGGAGTTTAAATCAACCAGTTAAAATATATGTGCAGCAGAAAAAACCAAGATGCTCATTAAAACAACACCTTTTCCCTTTGAATTAAATCGCCAATAAACCTATCATTTGCCCATTTTGCTTGGAAAACAGTTTTGAATTTTTAAAACTATAGGCATTTTTGCAAAAATAGACATGAGCGCATAAAAAGATGAGGCATCCTTCATCATTATTCACATACGGGGTCCCACCTATTTAGTATATTATTAAATATATATAAGTAATAAGGCATTGCAACCCATTTGCATGCAGGATTTCAATGTTGTGCTTTTGGGCGTCAACACTCCATCTCAATGGTGTGCTCAAACCCTCTGTTTGGGGGTCTCCCTGGCGGAATCGGACCAAAAACCTGCTGAATGCTGACTCAACAAAGTTTCGATCTCTATCTGATACTCCTACTCGCTGCCTGAATCTCTCTGCATGGTGATTATGCACTCTGCTTCATATGCTACTTCCCCATGCCTGAAGATCCTCTCCATCCTCTTCGTCGACACTATCCTGGGTGCCCCTGTCGACATACCCCTCAATACAACCTTCTTCCCCTCACTGTCTCTGAACCCCATCTCAAGGGTTTGGTAGTTGGTAGAAATCTTGCCCAAGGTGATCAACCATTGGACTCCCAACACCACATCTATGTCAGATAGGTCAATTACATAGATGTATCTCTCAAGGTGTAGTTACATAGCTTCACCTCCAGGTCTGGAACTCTGTCCAAACACTCCACCGTGTGGCCATCTGCTACTGCAACATCAAACCTCTCAAACTCCTCTATCTGTAGTGCTCGCCTAGCTACCAATGCAACGCCAATGAAGTTGTGGGTTGCCCCACCATCTATCAAGGCAATGGCCCACTGTCCCTAAATAGTCCCTCTGATCCTGAGGGTGTCATACCTAGGGACTCCAGAAGGGTCGCTATGACTCCTCCCTTTGCTGGTACTCGTCTCTTAGCCTTCTTGCAAGGCTATGGCTCTATTGGTGGTTGGGCCCCTACCGGTGTTGGTGGTCTTCGTGGAGGATGCTCCTCCGCATGCAATGGGTCCCCCTCTGAGCTGGTAGACTCACTGCTTTGTGCCTAACTGCCTTGTTCCTCCTCATCACTGTCTGTTGCAACCTCAATATAGTGGATTTCTCCCTTGCCCATGCACCTGTGGCCGGGGACCCACGAGTCTTTGCAGGTGAAGCATAGCTTCTTCCTCATAAGCTCACGCCTCATATCATCATCCAATTTCTCCTTACCCTTCCACTCTCTATGGAATGGTTTCCTATCCCAGTCCTTTTGTGGCACAAAGGGTTTGGAAAAAGTTTTGGTTTTCGAAACTGAGTCTGCTAGATCTCTAGTGCGTAGGATGGCATCCTATAATGTGTGAGGTCTGTAGGCCTTTACCCATCCTCTCAAGGGTTCTGTGAGACCCTATGTGAAAAGCATGATTAGTCTAGGCTCTGAAATGTCTGTCACTGTCACGACTATTCTCTGAAACTCTGTGATAAATGCATCAGGGGTACCAGTTTGTCTCAACTGGGCTAAGTCCCTGAAGTGGATCTCTGGATCCCTCCTGTCAAGCCTGTCCATAAGTCTCTCCGTGAACTCCATGTATGAGATGATGTGACTGTGACCCAACATCACCAGTCCATGGTGCCACCACTCGTGGGCCTCTCCCTCCAAATGCAAAGTAGCGAAACTAATGGCTTCAATTTGTGTCATCTGGTTGAGCTTGTAGTACGTGTCGAGTTTCTGTACCCAAGCTCTGGCAGTACATCTGGATGATCCATCGAAAGAGGGTATAGTGAGTTTCTCTACTTTCCAAATGAACTCCATGTTATGTCCCTGCTACTGCTGCTGTCCTCCCCTCTGAGGATCTCTAGGATGGTCCCTGAGTCTAAGTCTACAATACTCTACTAAAGTCATGTCATTATGGAACTTTGGCCCTAGGGCTGCATACTCTCTCCTGTAATCAACAATATCCTCTGCCTGTGTGGTCGGTCTCTGTGCTACTGGTTGTTGTGTTGTTGCTGGAAGTGCCCTCTGAAAGCTAGGGAATAGTGGCCTAGGAATCCTACTCGATGATGTGTAGGTGCGAGTAGGTGAATGGGGCCTACTACCTGCCCCTGAGTTCCCTTGTGTTGCATGGAGGACATTGGCTCTTGGAGTGTTCCATGTAGCCAATCTATCTGCCATCTCTGCCAAAGACTGAGTCATGGCCTGCTAACTAATCACCAGATTGTTAAGAACCTGCATGAAGGTTGCTTCTGGGTCCATGGGTGCTTTTCCACTACCTTCTAGCCTTTCATATCTATATCCCATCATCCTCTCTGCCTCAAACTCTGCCTTACGCTCTGCCCTTCATTCTGCTTCTCGTTGTGCCTCTTCCTCTTCCGCTAAACTTTTAGGAAAGGGGGGATAATCTGATCTGGGTCCTCTCCATTCCCTGCATCTACTGTAAGTGACAAATTCGTCACCTATGTGCTCACAACCCTCTAGGTTCTCTTCTGAACTCATCGAAACTTTAGTCACAGGCTGGTAGGACTAAAGCTCTAATACCACTGTAATATCCCTAGATCCACAGATCTGGATATTAACCTCAACTGCTGACAATCTGCTGTCGAAACTGATACTCTTTGGGATTTTGGATGGGGTTAAGGGTTTTTGATTGAGTTTCAATAGTTCTGAGCATCATGCGAAGCTTGTATGTTTGTTTGTTTGAGTAGAATGGCTTGTTTAGATATTTTGATTAAATAGTCAATTACAAACAATCGCATGCATGTACAAAAATTCACTCACAACTGTATGCATGTAAATACAAATCAAATAGTTTCAGATAGATCAGATAATGAATGGATCTATGCTGGAAATACAAAGATATAAACTAGATAAGTACCAGAAACTACATGCAATGATAGATCGGTGCCATGCAAGGCCTGAAAGATGACATGCATGTGGAAAATTGTGGCATGCAAAGTGGATCTGTTGGATTCCACTGTCGAAAACTGATGGAAACTAGCTCACTGGATGCGCCTTGCTCCAAGCTCAACTAGGTCAGAAGGATCTGTTGATCTGCTAAGTCCCTAAGGCTGGTGACCTTCTTTCCATTCTTTTCACCCACAAAGTTATGTTGCAACTACTGGAAATGGCTGGATATGTCACCCTAGATGATTCCACCGTTAGAATCTGTTGTAAACTGTCTCAATGAAGGTGCCCGACCTCCTCCTCCAATGGGTTGGGAGGAATTTGGCTCAATGTCTCCCTGGATGAGTAGATCTGATAAACTGTATTATCTCTGCTACCGGTAAGCCCACTGCAAACCCCCACTTCCTGAATATGACGCCCTAGTGGCTAGGATGCTCAAAAATCTTCTCTGGATGGTTTAATGGAAGTGCCTTGCCCTGATCTCAACTGGGTTTGAAGGGCTAAGATTCGCTAGGCCTCTTCAGGTGAAGCGACCTGCTCTGTGACTGATTCCATCCTCTAGAATCCACGCTGAAATTGCTGCTGAAACAACTGTAGACCTGTGATGAAGCAATGGAAAACCTGTATGGCTTTCCCAATTGGCTAGGGTGTGTCTCTCAACACCAAATCTCTAAGCCACCGACTGTCTCTGAAATCAAGCTCACTCTGAGTCTATATAATCTCCGGAGCCATCTTCTCTCTCTATATGTGCTGACCTCCTCTGAAGTCTGATCTCCTATGAACTGTCCTGGGGAGGATGCTCCTCCCTACTGGATCCTGAGGGCTGACTCCCTCTGAACTCTAGCTCCTTCTGAGCTGGTACTTGGTGGGGCCGCCTGCATCACCACTGGTGGATCCATTTTCTCCTGATGATATGGTTCATTAATGCCATATATTTGTATCCCCTTTGCATTCTGCAAAGTGTCACGGGACCATGGTGGTCTCTTCCTGGTCACTGCAATGATTCTGGGTAGGCCCTTTTGGCTCTACTGACTCTTCCTAATGATCTGAAGAGTGATCACCTGAACTTAGAGGGATCTATCTTTGGAGCCTTCTGCTCTTTACAGTCAATCTCCATATGAGATACTCTGTATCTCGCAAAAAGTACCCTTCTTCGTCCTCTTCTTCTTTGATACATGGATGTATACGGTCGTATATACGACTTATTATCTGGATAGTCTGCTCCATGTCTCAAACTAGAGATCATCTAATATGTTGCCTCTTGCAACCGTCACTATAGCTCCCTCTCAAAGTTATCACCTGTGACCTGCCCGGAACAAGAGCAACAACAAGGGAAAACAACATACAAAAATAATACTCTTATAATAATAATAAAAACAAGAATAGGAACAATCGTCACAGTAGCTCCTTCTCAGAGCTATCATTTGTGACCTGTCTGGAACAAGAGCCAAAACAAAAAATGCAATAATAAGAAATAAGAACAACACTCTTCCAGTGTTGTGACCAATCATTCCTCCATGGTAACCTGCTCGAAACAATAAACAAAAAACAAGAACATCTCCATGGTAACCTCCATGGAATTTAGAAGATAACCTGCCTGGAACAAGGTCAACAACCAAGAACATCTCCTAGAGGGGATCAATTTATCTTGTAAACAAGTGCATCAATAATACTGAAGAATGAGCTTTTACTTAAATGTTCAAGTGTTAAACATTTGATAGCAATAGTACTCAACAATAATAGATTTCTTAAGTTATAGCAATATAAAATATCAAACTTGATATGCAAACCTGGATTCTAGCTGCTGCTATCCCATTTGAGTTGTCATATATTGTAGGAGACATCGTTATTGTTGCCTCCAACTCTTGGGCTTCCTCTGAGTGTACTAGATCTAAGATCCCTTTGGATCTACTATCACTGCTTGGATAAATGTCCTTTTGTGAACTTTGAAACTTCATGTGGGGATGATCCTCTTTTCTTCTCTTTCCTTTTCTTGTATGTGCTGCTAGTGCTTGATTTTCATCATCACCCAACTTTTCTTCTCTTGCTGCCAATCTAGCTTCTTCTTGAGTGCAATCTTCCCATAGCATGTTGAACTTTGTTAGCTTTCTTCTTGAACAGATTCCATGAATAAATGATTCCCAAGACTTTGAGAGACCATTCAATGTAGTCATTACTAGCTCAACTTCTTCAACTGTGTCTCCAATGGCTTCAAGTTGTTCTTTGATTTGAGACACCCTCGTAAAGTAGGATTGAATGGGATCTGAATTTTGCATCTTCACATTCTTGAGCTATGTCCTCAATGTCATTTTCCGGTTGATATTCTTTCCTTCATATAGTCCGGATAACGCATCAAACATCTGCTTTGGAGTCTTCAATGATGAGACATGAGGGATTAAGTGATCCTTGATAGAATCTGCAATAATCCTCTTTGCTTTAACCAGGTTCTTTTTGTACTTTGCTTTAGCCTCATCTCCCTCTGGCTCTTGAACTTCTTCTTCAATGAAGCCTTCTAGATCATTCTCTTCTAGAATGAGCATCACTCTATATTTCCATGCTTGGAAGTTATCAACAGACTCAAGCTTCTCATCAAGCTTAGTGTTGGAAGTCATTTTTCCCCAGGATCTAGAAAATATGACAAAAATTAAAATTTTGCAAGAATGAGTTTTTTTTTACCTTACCAGTGAGTGCGCTATGCCAAGGCGGCCTCCTTTCTTCAAGGATCTGCTCCAACTTCAGCCTTTAAATGCCCAAACATCTTGACCTAGGGTTTTATGAGGAAACCCTAATTTTTCAACTTTTGAATTTTGGATATCTGATCCGGGGGAAAGATGCGCCCTCCTTAGAGGACCTTCTTGGTGGCTTTGTAAGTGCTCAACGAGCTTGACAATAGGGGAAACCGATGATCTTCCTTCCAGTGGTTAGACTGTTCTGAAGGAAACCAGCTCTGATACCATGTTAAAATTTTGGTATGCTCGTTTTACCATAAACAATGTTACACCATTGTCACCCAACCATAGGCACTTACACATTCCACCCCCGGGCACAATAAGCTTTTCTTAGATAGATTCCGTATATGAAGCAAGTCCTATTAGATAAACCCTAACCAGAAATACCAACACTGTTGCAACAACAACACAATACCAAGACAACGTAACTTTACCAAGAGAAGCGCACAAGAGAGAAATACCAGAAAGAATGAGCAAGAAGAGACTTCACCACTGCAGCTGCTGCGTCACCTTCCTCAGAGTTGTGCCTCCTTCTTCCCTTCACTGAACTGCTGCAACTGCTGCTCCTTCTAGACTTGTGCCTTGATTGTGGAGTGAGTGAGAGTGAGAGTGTGTTAGTGAGGTAGCTCCTTACCTCTTTATATACTAGTCTGTCCAAGTGACTTTTCATGTGGGGTCGACTTCTCTTTCTGAAGCCTTATAATTCTTTATTATTATTCTCCTTGTGCCGACTTCTCTTCTAGAGTATTTCCACATATGTTTAATGGTTCTTTTGCTTCCAGAATATTCTTCTCTAAGCACAAAGGTTATCCTTGAGGTTAATACCTCCCGCAGCTACTGAAACATCAACACAACTTAGTCTCTTTCTTGGGGCTAGTGCCTTAACCCTAGAAGTAGAATAAATACAATACATCCCTCATTTAAACAATCATCACATTCAAGTTTTTTTTAATCATTCTTTGTCTAAGGGCACCTACATCAATTCACTCTACTTGTATTATGCTCTCTTGAAGTCTATTTGTGGCATTGCTATTTTTAGCTTGTTTGTGGATTAGGGTTTGTTGGAGAATTCACTGAAGATCCTCCAACTCATGATTTCTAACAAAAGGAAACATCTTACAGCTTTGTGTTTTATTTTGTGCAGGTTCAGCTTCTCAACATTGTTCTTTTCTCACAGTGAGTAAAGTAACTTTTGCTGTTCATTCTTTTATCACAGCTCCTTAATTGTATTTACTGCAAAATGTATAAAATATGTTCTATATTTGTTTCCAGGTTTCCAAAGATTTGAACTGCTTAAAATGTTTGAACATGTAGGACACGTTTTTGTTCATTGATATTATTGGATTTAGTATATAGTGTGGTATGTCTATTTAGTATGATAAGAAGCTCCCATTATATGAAACTATGCTTCTGTCTAATCTGATGCACAAAATCTGGGGTTTAACACAGGAGAAAACACTATGAGCACCCTTGGACGAGCTGTGCTGTTTGTATGGCTGTTTGTGGTTTTGATCATCAATTCAAGTTATACAGCAAGCCTGACTTCAATCCTGACTGTACAACAATTATCACCAACAATTAAAGGAATTGATAGTTTGATAGCAAGTGACGCTCCTATAGGATATCAGACAGGATCCTTTGCAAGAAACTATTTAACAGAGGAGCTAGGTATAGCCCCATCAAGACTCATCCCCCTCTATTCTACAGAAAAATATGCTGAAGCATTGTCCCTGGGACCAAGCAATGGAGGGGTGGCTGCAATTGTAGATGAGCTTCCTTATGCCCAATACTTTCTATCACTACAATGCGGATTTTCAATCGTTGGTCAGCAATTTACTAGAAGTGGATGGGGTTTTGTAAGCAAACTCTCCTTTACTAGATGCACCTATTTTCAGTTTGGATTTCTCATTAACTGCTAATTCTCGTCCTTTTTGATATGGGCTTTCCTTTTTCTATTTGCATGTTCAAGTACTATTGTTTTAAGATCTTTCACTTTTTCCTGTTAACAGGTATTCCCAAAGGGTTCGCAGCTGGCAATTGACATGTCAACGGCAATTCTGAGCCTGTCAGAGAATGGTGAGCTTCAGAGAATCCATGATAAATGGTTAAGTGAAAGTGCTTGCACCTCAGACGACAATCAACTCCAATCGAATCAGCTAGGCCTGAAAAGCTTCTGGGGCCTTTTCCTGATTATCGGAGTTGCATCCTTCATTGCCATCTTTGCATTTCTGTGTCGTAGGATTTGCGAATTCATTCGTCATCGTCGGAATCCTGACAATGAAGATGGCGATGTCTCTGCATCCCGTTCCCTTGCTATTCGGAGTGCAAGAGTTCTACGATCATTTGCTAGTTTTATTGACGAGAAAGAAATTGATGCAAGAGAAAAGAAGAGGCTCAAGAGGAAACGGATGGAGAAACAAGCTAGTGTAGGAGATGGCGCGAGTCCAGTTTTTGGTTCTACCCATGCAAGTCCTCTCAGTCCAGGGTTCTCTGCTGATCCATTCACTTGACCAGCATAAACAGCGATTTAGCACGACTTCTTTGACCGAGTCTAATTCTGTTGTTCATCCAAAAGAGACTCAAGTAAATTCTGGCAAAACAAATTGATAATTGACAAGAGGGATCAAGAAAGGAAATTATTTATGTGGAACAAAATCCCATCTTAAGGATATGCCGCTACGGTAATATTGGCTTGCAATTAAGGACATTACAATGCTTTGCATCGAAGTCTGTTCAATGCATGGAAATGGTCACCTCAGCTTCAGTTAGCAAATTTATAGTTCCCCAAAAGGTTGGAGCTTGGGAATATCTGGAAGCATTAGAAATGTCGCTTCCTGGAATTCAGATGCAGTCATGTACACTTACTACTTTGAATTGCATTTCAGTTATGTAAAATTTTAGAGGAAGTTTTCCACGAATGGGATATATATGGAGCTTTGAATTCTTATCAATTTTGAGCTATCAATCTCTCTTGCTGAAATCGAAGGGAAGATTTCCAATAAACGCAAAATTACAATGAATGTCAATTCTTAATTCCATTCTCAATGCAGTCTGTGTAGTTAAGCCGTTCCCAGGAACTACATAGTGAGAAACCTCAAAGAGGCTCTCACCTTCATGTGATACTTCAAAATTTTCAATTAAATTTTGAAATTAAGTTGTTGATCACAAAATGGAATTAAATTTTGAAATCAATTTGTTCATCACAAAATGGTGATATGATAGCAAGATGGTCTCATGGTGTAGTTTGTTATGTGATTTTGTCATTCTTTTTATCATATCTATTCTTTTTGTATCATATATGTTAGGAATTGAAACCTTTCTGAGTTAAAAAAGAAACAATAACAGGTTAATTCAATATTGGCATTTAACAATTTTCTCCATTTATAAATAATGATAACACAAATCTATATGTGGAGAAACAAATCATGAGTTATAGAAACATATATGTGAAGAAAAAAATCATGAATTGTTGAAATTGATAGCACAAATCTATATGTGGAGAAACAAATCATGAGTTATAGAAACATATATGTGAAGAAACAAATCATGAATTGTTGAAACTTTTGGCAAACTATTTTCTCAAAAAATATTCTTTATTTCATGCAGCAATATGTATGAAAAAAAATTCAAATAAAAAGTTAGTTTGAAAGATTAAGAGTGTCTATAATACAGTGATGTTGTTAGTTGGCAAAGTGGTTCCAAGTGTGGGATGCATGTGAACCAAGTTACACTTAGAGTGTGTGCTTCTACATACAATTCTATTATTTATTTAATTGCACAAGTTACAGTATTAGTGAAAGGAAGCAAATGTGCAAAATGCAATTCTTACATTAATCCATGAGAGAAAAAAAGTGCAGAAATTAAAAATAGAACAGTTGCAAACATATGAAATAAACAACAAACAATTAACAACACTCTATCTTGGGAAAACTCTTCCAAGAGAAAACCCCCATACTCTAAAGCACACTCTATGTATTATTTAACAACTAAAAGGTTACAATACAGAGTTTGTGCTCTCAACAAGAGTGTTTAGCAATAATGTTGGAAAATTTTTGACAGTATAACGGTAAGATAAAAATCACATTATATTATTTCCTATAGCCCTAGCACTCAATAAATAGGCATAGTAAAACCATAAACCATTTCTGGTTTACTATTTTAGCATATTGGAAACAACCAACAAGTTATTCCCTACCACTACTCTCACCACTGTTCTCTGCCTCTACTCTGCAAGTATTAATGCTACAACTCTACAAGGTGTATGACACACATGTCCCAACATTCTCCCACTTGTCATATACCTCGCAAGGGTACAAGGGAGAATACAACAAATTACAAGATAATTGGTAGGGCCCATTAGGCCCATAAACTCACAACACCACTTGAATTTACCTATGCTCACCAGTCTCGTCAATGCATCTGCAACATTATGCAAAGTGTCAACTTTTTCTAGTATCACCTTTCAATCACCTACCATGTCCTTAATGAAATGGTATTGAATATCTATATACTTTGTCTTTGCATGAAAGGTTAGGTTTTTAGCTAGGCAAATGGCATTGTTACTATCACATTTAATTGTAATAGCTCTCTGACTTAGCCCTACTTATGAACACAATTTTATAAGCCAAATGGCCTCCTTACGGGCATGAGTAGCTTCCATATACTTTGCCTTTGCAGTGGACAAAGCCACCACAACTTGTCGCTTGTTCATCCAACTAATTGCTCCACCAAATAAATGAAAAACGTATCCGCTTGTAGATATTTTTCTATCTATGTCCCTTGCCTAATCAGAATCAACATAACCATGTCTATCCACTGAGTGTGGGTCCCCTTAAACATCATTATGATGGAAAATGGCCTCGCAAATATCTAAACACCCTCTTCGCTTCAGCCCAATGTTCACATCCAAGATTAGTCATGAATCGACTCAAGGCTCCCACTACTTCAACAATGTCTGGTCTACTACAAACCATAGTATCCATTAGACTACAAAGTGCACTAGCATAAGGAACATAGGCCATATCCTCCATCTCCACAGGTGTTGTAGGACACTGCTCAACTGAAAGCTTAGTTTCCATAGAAATTGGAACACTCAATGGTTTTCTATTTTCCATACAAAAATGTTCTAGCACAAATTTTACATAATTACTCTGGCTCAACCAAAGCCTTTTATTCGTGCTATCTCTCCTGATCTCTATTCCTAAGATATATTTTGTAGCCCCCAAGTCCTTCATATCAAATTGTGCTAAAAGATGAGACTTCAGATCACAAATCTCATTGTTTTTGTTACCAAAGAATAACATATCATCTACATATAGAGTGATAACAAGGAAATGACCATCATTTTTTTTGTAATACACATGGTGATCTGATTTGGATTTCATAAATCTTAATCCCAACACAAAAGAATCAAACTTTTGGTACCACATTTTGGGACACTATTTGAGACCATATAAATATTTTTTTAACTTGCAAACCAAAGACTCTTTACCTTGTTGCCGCCTTTATACACACCTCGGGTTTAACGTGGAAAAAATTCTAATCCACTGGGTGTGTTCTTTGGGGCAAGTATTGAGTCAAGGTGTTGTCACCTGATCCTCGACTCCTCCGTCTAGGCCAACTCCTAGCGAAGCCAAGGGGGGTAGTCCCTAAAGAAAAATACTAAGGCTAAAAAATAAAACTAATCAATTAGTGTTCTAGGAGTTTATTACAATAAGGACAATACACAAGATAAAATTTAGATCAGCAACATATAATATTCATTCACCATAAATTTTCTTATGAAAGAAGTACTTCAATTTAAAAATGTACTTGCATAAAAGTTAATTGGAGAAAAATAGATGCTAGCAAGTGAATTACCATAAACAAAAAGGATACTCAAGATAAATCTTTGCAAAAAACGTGCTTGAAGCAAATGACTTCTTAAGATGAATAAAATTGAGACCAATGCCAAAATGAGATTGTATGTTGTGCTGCTGAAAGTGTAAAAGTACCCTGTGGAGATGTCTTTGAAATCTTTTTAAGAGTTGATTAATGTGGATTTATTTTAGTGAAACTTTGTTGCAAGAAAGCAAATTTACACTAGATTTGGCCTCTTAAGAGATTATCACTTTAGCATAGAAATTTGTTGAGAGCTTGCTGAAACCCAATGGCTTCACCAACAAGCTCACTAGAGGTGTTGAAGGTCCAACACAAGGAGAACCTACATCTCAAAGTTCCTGTCTGACTTCACACACTCCCTCTAGGCGGTTTTCTAGACCAAGCAATAGTAGCTTTCGAGATTGTCCTATTAAACTACTCTTCACTAACCAGCCCCAGTTTTGATGAGTTCCCTAGATTGAGCTAGTATCACAAGGGTTCAAAGCATACATTGGGGAGTTGAGAGGAAATGTTTATTTCTTGCAAAAAATAAAGACTAAAAGAAATAACATAAAGTAAATGTGAGACTAATTACTAGAATCCGCACTATCCAACCCCTTTTCAGCACTGGGCCTACTCTGGGGAGATGAGGGGATTGATTTTTTTGCCAACAGAAAACAAATTTCAAAAATTAAGAGATTGTAACAAAAGGAAACTAATCTAAGCAATTTAAATCTTACTTACCAAAATAAAAGCTAAGCTATGTGTTGTGGTTAAAATTGATTAATTAATTGCCTCTTAGTTTGCCTTTAGATTGTATGAAAGCATTAAAGTAAATGAAACAAAGAGACCAACAAACACACCACAACACTGATCCCCCAAAGGGGGAAAATAAACTAGGCACTAGTGTAACATCCCCGACCATCAACCACACTGTCAAGCAACGCTACTTCGCGGAAACATTCTCATACATATATAATATGCTTATAAAGATTATGCATTAAATCAAATTAACACATTTATGAAATTTAACCAACAATACATAATTAAACAGAATTAACAGTAAATATCATTGCAATAGAATACATGATACATTTCAAGACACAGAAATGCATCACATATAAATTAAGTACATAATTAATACTTATATTTTAAACTGGCGTAACACCACCAACTACGCCCAGACCTTCCACGAACCTCCCAGCCTTAGACCGCGCTGCTCATCACTCTCAGCAATAGGTCACCCCCGAGTTGGGACTAAGCTCCATCGGGAAAGGGAATCCTAGGCTAGGCAAGGTCAACAAGAAGACACACAGTTTATGATGATGGATTCTCTCCCAGGAGCCACTTATGCCCACTGCTCATAGAATCTCATTCTCCACATGCTTGTCCCACCCCAGGAGTATACACCTTTACTGTCACCTGGACAGTCCTTCGACTGCTAAACCTCACTTGCATTGGGCTTCAACAATAGGCCAGATTGGAATTCTCTAAGCTCCGTGGCAGCTACAGGACCCCTTCCAAGAGTTCTCACTTCGTCCGCGCACTCTCTCACCTTGAGAGAGTCGCTCATAGGCTTGACAACCTGCCTCTTCAACCACAACCACCTCTCTCACCTGGAGAGAGTATTGCACACAGGCCTGACAACCTGCTTCTTCAGCTCCGTTCCAACACAAGGACAACAGTAAGGCTCAACAAGGAATAAATGACCGTAGCCAATCACACTCATCCAAGGGACTGCTTGGCCACAACATCCCATAGTTATAACACACATGACATAGGCAATTATGATATTCTCAGGTTTCTCAGAAGACAACAACCCAAACAGTTAAGCACGAACTCGGATTTGCAAAATGGATAAACCAGGTTCACATGACACATAGGAGACACGATTCGGTCCACGGGTTTGGCATTGGTTTTCAAGGTGCGTGACAAGAAAGTTATGCAGAGGTTGATGATGGAGACCAAACACAGAGACTGGGCGGAATTCACAGGAATACACTAGTCGATCACAAAGGTATCATGATTTCGGGTTTCAGATTTGTGTGAGGTATGCAAAGGTCGAATACAGAGGCCATGAGATTCATGGGAATACACCAGTCAACTTCCCGGTTCTGGTTTTCAGGAATGTGTGACAAGAAAATTAAGCAGAGGCCATTCACAGACTCAAACGGTTTAGACATCCGACAACAAAATGGAGGACGAACCCCCCTCACGACTCAATTCTTGGGTTAAATTGCAAGTGCCTGGGCCAACACATGTCGCCCATGAAGCTGCATGCACTCCATCAAGTATGTGTTCCCTTTTGCACACATTGGAGCTGCATGCATTGCCTCTCCCAGGACTTAGGATAAATAAACATGTCTTTCACACCACTTTGGAATAATAATAAATTATTATTCCCAAGGAATTAATCCCCCTAAGCTTAGCCCCTCTTTCCAACCTTTCAGTGCCCTCTCCCTTACCCATTCTATGGAATCTTAGTCCCCCATCACTCTTTCTTCGTGGTCGGTCGACACGTAGCGATGTTTATATATTATATTAATGATCTGCATAATTACATATACAAAATCAGGCTCCTGGCCTCAACACTTAAGCTCTCCGGCCTAATAAACACATAATCCCACTAGCTTATAAATACTCGGCTCACTAGCCTACAAAACATGATTGCAATTCATAAACGTGATGACAATTCATAATATAATTGGGGTACTACCGGGGGATATTACAACTAGGATGCCCAGTTTTATTGCTTTCGATTACAATGAGAACTTTGTTCTCCTTTCTTCTTCGGAAGATTTTTTGGATCTTTATAGGTTGGGATCAATATTTACAAGGTATTTTATAGAATTTTTATGGTTCTTGGACATGTAGGAAGCTCCTATTTCTCTTGAATGCTCCAAACTTGTCCAAAATGGACAGATTTCTCCTTGGTTGTCCAACAACTTGCAAAAAATCAGCTAAGAAAACATCCCAAAAGATGCCCAAAATGACTTTGGACAACCTTTTGAGATTAATCAAAATTGATAGAAAAATCTAAATAAAGAAAGCTAAACTAGTGCCTTTGAAAATGAAATTTCTAAAGACTTATTTGACAACTTTTAGGATAACAAATAAAGGTATTCTGAGATACAAAGATTTTAGAATTAAAGTACAACTAGCAACCACACTTTTAGCTTTGAAAAATCTAATTTAAAACTTGCCTAAAAGTGCTAAAGAATTATACTAAATCTACTCTCTTTAAGAAGGAACTTTTAGCCAATTAGTAGAATTAATAAATGAAGCATAAAAAGAAAAAGAATAGTAAATATAAACTTTTTAAACAGATTTCTTCTTTGCATGCAAGTAACCAGAATTTTTTAATTTTTTTTTGAAGAGGAGAAGAGATAAACTTGAAGTGCTTGGAACCCTTAGGCAATGGGGTCACTTTGATAGCAAGGAAAAGTTAAGAATATAGTCCAACTCTTGAAAAATGATGGATGCAAGAAAGCTCCTTCACTTCTTCAAGAAGAAATGACCCTGTCTATATCAAAAAACCCTTGCAAATGATTTGTTAAATGAATGGTGTCACCTACACAAAATACTCAATTGGGATGTTAGTTTAGCATAAAACAAGACACACACATCAAATATTTAGTGTAAATAGACAATATAATTGCAAATGCTATGATATTAACAACTCTATCCAATTGAATAATAATATTCTTATGAATTGGCCAACAATAACAAGATACATAAACAAAGCTTGAAACAATGTCACCTCAATGTAACTTGTACAACAATCACCAACACATGAGCCACACCACCATTGATTTGACCTCCAAAGTATTTTTATTCCATGAGCAAAAGAATGATTACAATGATTTACAATCCAAGCATAGTTCAACTCCCATTAGCTAAAGAAGGAGGGGTTGACTTGCTTATATGGAGAATGGGTGAGGATCCCAAGAAGAATGTGTATGGAAAAGTGGAGAGGTGCGCATGTCACAAGCTGTGAGGATGAGTGGTAGTGGAAGGGGAAGTGGGGATGTGACACCTCACATGATCTTGATATAACTTTCCATGTATGTGAGTTCAAATGAAGGATGGGTCACCACCTCTCATAAGTAGGTGTGCGCCCTCCTTGGGATCCACACCAAACTACTCAAATCCACCAAGTATGCAAGGGAGGTCGAGTTCTAGCTTTGGGATCATCTCCCTTGTACACATCACCAATGAAGTGGCCCTCCTCTCTAGTGATCTCACCCTCACTTTGAGTTGACTGAAGACAAAGGGAAAACATGTCCCTGATGTAGATTTTCGAGGAACTAGAAGGCTGCCCAACAGGTCCGCCTTTGACCTCTTGTTGGGAAATAAGTTTGAGATAATAAAACTTTCCTTGTTGTTGTTTTAGGACAATAAACATGTCTGATATATTCTACCCAAAAATATGCCTTCAAAATGATGGTTAAATTCTCTTTTAGGGTGCCCTTTCAAGTGTTTTCTTAACTGATGTTAGCACATGCATAAACCTCAAAACATATAACAATCCTCTAGGAGGTTTAACAACTAAAATAGGCTGAAAATCACTAAGGATGCATGACAAATGAACACCTCATTTTTTTGGTCAACATGACCCTGGAAAAACCCCCATGGGGAAAACCAGTTAGAGATTGATGTATATATTTGGAGATATCAAAGCATGGGTACAACTAGGAAATAAATACAAGTGAATCTGATACAATAACAACCCAACTTGGATGCTTTGGAGTTCCTTGTAGATGTTCCTGCTATCCCTTGAAAAAAGGCTACCTTTTCCTTAGTGTGCCCCCTTCACTTTGCTAAGCCTCTAGCTTCTTTCCTTTTCCCTTTCCTTTTGCCTTGAGTTGACCTTGCCTTTTCCCACTTGTAGAATGCACCTCCTTTGAAGAAGTCTTGTGATGTTTGGTGAAAATTTTGAACAAGTGCGCCCCCTCTCTTTGGTGCACCCTCCTCTTGTCCAAGCTCCAACACAAACGGCCCTTTGCCTTGGGTGCACCCTTCTCACACAAAACCCTTCCTTAATTTTTCCCTTCTCCAAGCTTTGTAAACACCTCAAGCAAGTGCATCCTCTTCCTAGAATTCGCCCCTCCACCTAGAGTGTTCCCTTTCTCATGCAAATGCGCCCAAGTCCATGGATGCATCCTCTCATGCAAGTTTGCGCCCTCCTCTGCTCAAGAATGCGCCCAAGAGCCTCCAAATCCTCACTCTCTCTTTCTCTTCACTTCCTTATCCTCACCCAAATATCTCAAGTGAGAAAGTGAACAATTGAGCCTCATCCTTACCCTTTAGCCTCTCTTTGGAAAAACCTAAAAGACCAATGGCCTAGATTCAATCTAGGCAAGTCTAATCAATGGGTGAGATTTAATCTCAAAAATCTCACTTAGAAAAGCCATTTTCTCAAGTTTCCTTAGTTTGATTTATGTCTATTAATTCACCCACAAAGTGAATTAATTGTCACTCACTTTATGACTTAAGTGACATATTTCACTTTTGACTTAAATCTCCTAAGTCAAAGTGAAATTAGAACATAAAGTAAATTATTAAGGGTAATAGTCTCCCCCTTCGTGTTTAGAGACTCACAAACACAAGGGGACCACTTTCCAAGGTACCCAAAACTCAACAATCCCTCTTACCGAGGAAAGTGTCACTCACCTCTCCAATATTTTCCATGCAGTGGACACCGTTGCCTACTAGAAAATAATCGGTGAGTATGGTTGTACCCTGATCATAAACAATGTCCTCTGACTCTGATCTGCTCGACCTGCATGATCTCTAGATGGAATTCCATCTCCATCTATCCGATATCTCCTTGAATCAAAGTCCTTCTTGATCCTAGCCTTGATCTTGGCATCTCACCAAAGATCTCTTCCTTGGAATCTCACCAAGGATCTCTACCTCCTGGCATCTCACCAAGAGTCTCACGATCTTATCATCTCACCAAAGATCCTTCCCTTGGTCTCTCACCAAGGGTCTTCCTCTTGAAGGGGAATCTGAAACCGATATGCTCGTCTCCATAGCCAAGTGAGACCCAAACTTCCCTTCTGCCCTGGTCTCTCTCATCAATCTTTGATGCTTTAGAGCCCCTGCACCAAGTGTCTATCTGCTCGAAAACTCTGAAACTGAAGCTATCTTGGGTGGACCAGTCACCACTGAAAATTGTATACTCGACAACTGAGTCTACATCCCATGAGATACAACACTCTCAATTTGTGGGACCTCCTCAACTCTGTCTGCGCACCAACCGTTGGATGGTGTCTCAACTGACAAACAACAACCTATGAAAGCACACTCCCTCTGAAACTGAGCAGTGAACTCCTGCTCCTCTTCTATTGTTGTAGTACCAACCCATTTGTTCTTCTTCTTGGGACACTGTCCATCATAGTGCCCCATCTCGCCACAAGAAAAGCATCTCACTTTCCTCATGTCCTTCTTCTGCTACTCACCTTGTCCTCTCTACTGCTGCTCCTTGGCTCCAACCTTGGGCCCCTGCTTGGTATTCATCTTGCCTTTAGCCAGAAAGGCAAGATCAACCTCATCCCCATCCTCAACACCTTATTGTTGACTAGTAGATCCAGAACCACACATAGTCTCATCTTGAATGAAATCATCCTAGAGCCTCTCCCAACTGGGCATATGCTCACGGGCCATGATGCCATGGACAAAACTATCCCATGATTTGGTAAGGCCATTCAAGGTTGTCCGTACCAACTCTGAGGAATATACTATATCGCCAACTACACCCTGTTATAGCATAAGTTGTAGGTTGGGAAATCCAAACCCAACTATAAGGCAAGTGCTACAACTTGGGAATCCTACACCCAATGTCACCTCGATGTAGGTCCCACACTTCAAGGGTGACTAGGTCACTCTAGAGAGGCGATCCCGGTGACCCTAGGGGGAATGAGATGGATATGGATAGATATGCAAGTGAATCCCCTAGAGGTCAAGTCTAAGTGGAGTGAAATGTGTGGAATTAAATCTTGGGAAGGTCCAAGGGTTGCCAAGTATGTTGAGTTACCTGTAAATGGTGAAATACCTGCCTGAGACACAAGCAAAACCACTTTGCAATGATGTATGTTAGTTGGATCAGTAACATAAGCTTGTTTTCCCTAATTTTCAGCAATAGATAACAGTATATATCAGCAATATAATGGTACTATAAGCTGCTCAATAAATGCTAGAGATCAAGTAGAAAATACAAGAGAAAGACTAGTTAAACTCAAGATGAAAAACCAATATTCTAGCATAAAAAGATAAGGCTGCTGTAAACACTTTTCTGCAGAAAATTATATCAGTATTATGGCTATAACATTCAATGTATTACAGTGAGAAAATCAGCCACTGAAATCCCCTCAATTTTTTCCAAAAAGTGCGCTAGACCAAGAAGAATAAGTGTGCAAACTTTGAGTGAAATCCAATGGTTGATAAGAGAGTTATTCAAGCAAATGAGTTAGGGTTTCTGCAGCCCTAATGGATGAAGATGTAATTTTATAACAGAATAAAGAAATAGCCCCTTGATGGGGACGCCTTAGTGGCTGTGAGGTTCCCAAGGCACAAGGAATACAATCCACTTTGAAAGAAGTAAAAATGACCAAAAATCATGTTTCCCAATGCAATCTTTTATTTCTCCAATGCAATAATAAATGACTAGTGCTCTTAATTATTGGGTTAATGGGGTCATGAAAAGTAAAATCTAGAGAAGCTTCCTCCTTGGGGGTGTAAGCCCTTTTACTTACCAAGGAAATTTTCTCTAGCTAGGGTTTAAGCTAAGAGGGTGTATGCCCTTATACTTCTCTTAGCAAACCCTTGTTTAACCAATAACATGAAGCATAAAATGATGAAGACTATGGTGGGGGTGTATGCCCTTATACTTCCCACCTAGCTCCTAGCACAATGACCTTGACTTGAAACAAACTATAGCATGAGCGTAAAAAAACATACCAATTCAAGGAAAAATGCCAAGATAATCCACCACAATAGCAAGAGATAAGCCTTCCAAGGCTAGCACATCACTCCCATCAACCATAACATCAAGAGATAACCATAAAACATAGCCAAAATAGACAATTTTTCCAAAGATAGCGAAAATTTCAGACCAATACTTCTCACAATGAAGGAGAGTTATGTTAAAATGAGATCTTATGATCTCTTATTTTTACAAAATGTCACCAAGGTGACTTGTCCATAAATTAAGGGGTAAACCACAAGACTAGGGGTCAACAACCCTAATCTTGCCCCCTTTAACAAAGTAATATTAAACAATTCATGTAAAGTTTCACTTTTGCACAAATAAACCCTAATTTTACATGGATGTCTCCCCTTTAGGGGACATTTTGCTACTTAGAATAAATTGTTGCTGTTGGATAAGCATGGGTAGGCCTCCAAAGGCCACATGTCAAGCATCTAAAAAATATCCTCATGGTGAAGACCCTCTTCTCCTAAAAACGTCCATGTGTAAATGAGTGGCACCTCACCACCAATCTCGAACCCCCCTAGGTGACGTCATGCCTCTAGGAGTGGCCAAAACATCTCCTCTTTAGGGAACATTTTTCCACTTAGAAGAAGTCGTTGGTGTTGGAGAAGCATGGGTAGGACTCCAAAGGCCACATGTCAAGAATCTAAACAATATCCTCATGGTGAAGACTCTCTCCTCCTCAAAACATCCATGTGCAAATGAGTGGCACCTCACCACCAAGCCCTAACCCCCCTAGGTGACATCATGCCTCTAGGACTGACGTTTTGCCTCTCCTTGGAAAAACGTTTGGCATGTGGGGGCCAGGCCATGTCGTCCAAGTCAATATCAAGGCCTTCCAATTATGATATTTCTCATCCGACATGTGGGTCCTTGGCATCCAACCTGTGGGTTTGTATCCCCATGGAAGCCCAAGCTAGGTTTGTTCTCCCAAAATTGTTCGCCAACTAGGTCCTGCAAAGACAAATGAACACGCCCTCCAAGGATCTCAAGTCATAACATCATGATAAGTGAATCCAATCAATAAATTATCAACCTAAGCATGTGAATCAAAGATCACTATATCAAACAATTAAATGCTCAAAGACACTATGCGACTTGTCAAGCTTGAATATGGGAGGGTTGACAAGGTGTCCTATTGGGTAGATCTTGCCCTAGGCCAAGGAGATTTTTCAAGAGATCCCTCTCTAAGCCATGTAAAGTGGATGAAGTGATTGGGGTCAAGAGTCAATGGGCATAGGGCTCATGACATACAAGGGGTTGTAGTGTCTCATTCATGGGTGCCTTTGTAGAGGGTGTGTGGTACCTTCATCCGCAATGCAATTTTTCCAAGCCCATCAATTGCCTTATATCTTTCTTTCTTTGTATTTTCTTTCAATATAGCATAAGGAGAGGTTGAAGGTCACTGCCCTGGCGTGGTGACCAAATGATGGCAATGTCACCCACAAACACCTAGTGGAAATGAGAAGGTTGGCTTGTGATGAGATCCCCTTTCTCCCAACCATGCAACTAAGAGCCATTACCCTGGTTTGGTGGCCAGATGATGGCAATGTCATACCACTAGATATTCATGGACGTGATAGGTTGGCTCGTGATGAGACCTCCTATCCTTCAACTAACCTTTTAAGCATTCTTTATTATATTGTGGGTCCCCTTTACTCAAAGATAAGCATTTCACTGCTTTCTTGGGTGATCCCTGTGAGAAGCATATAGAATTTTTATACAAGGATTTTATCATTTACCCAACATCAACCCCTCTGGGCCTTCAACCCCTTCTTGGGTCAATACACCCTAAAATCCCAAGAGATAATGAAATGGAGGGGAATAATGATGGAAAGTGGTAAGTATGGTCAGGAACAGTACGATGGATCTTTAAGGGAGTTCCTAGTAGCAAACCCATCCCCAAGGAAGACCACTTACTAGGGAATAATGTCAACCACCAATGTGAAGCAGGGAAAAAGGCATAATGTCCAAGCATATATCATGAAATCTCGAGAAATCTAATATACAACATACTCAAATGGATTAAATATTGAAATTATGCTCACTATAATACTGACTTGTACCTCATGGAGCAAGGCCCACTGCCTTCTGGAAGCCAACTGATGTGGTGGATTCCATCTGGAAATCTATGACCATCTGTGGTGGTGAGAGGGGTTTCCATTTGTGCAAAAGGGTACTACTGGTCATGTAGTCTCTCGACACTCCATATCTGCAACTTGAGGGCCTCGAGACATAATCTCCTTAGTTATCCACAAAATGGGGATAACATACCCAACTCATCTCGAATCTGAGTGAATCTCGAGAGGTATGAAGTCACTGTATCTGTCTTCCCCATCTTGGTGCCCCTCAGCTTCTCCTAAAGCACCATCTTGTGGTTCTAGTTAGGACTCTAATAAAGACTACACAAATACTGCCACATCTAAAATGCGAAGTCTTTGCCAGAAATGTGAGGAATCACATGGTATTTCACGACGTCAAGGATTGTTCTCTTAGCACTCTTGTTCTGTCTTTGAAACTCAGCAAAGAGAACCACATATGTAGGAGGTACTACAATATTCTCCACGATCTCCCATAACTCTCCCTCATCTAAGATCATCACTATCCTTTCCTTCCAAGGTGACCAATTACTTGCGCCTGCAATTCTATCCTCTACCCTCAAACCTACCACCGCAAATGCTGACATGATGCTAAAAATGATACACTCTACCCAAGAAAAAACTGAACAACTGAACTCAACCTCAAACACACTAGTCTCAAGTGTGAAAAATGAGGATGCCAACCAAGTGTAAATTCTCCCAATAAGCATGAAAATCGAGGCACTTTCATATATGATTTTCCTTGTTGTTTTGGACTGAAATCTTGCTGTCCAAAAACAACCAACAAATCTGATCTTTTCCCCACAAAAATCTTCCCATTGAATGCTCCACAAATCAACAAAACCTCTTGCTCTGAAGCTCTGATACCATGTAGATTTTTGAGGAACTAGAAGGCTTCTCAATAGGCCTGTCTTTGACCTCTTGTTGGGAACTAAGTTTGAGATAAAAAAATGTCCTTGCTTTTGTTTTAGGACAACAAACAGGTCTGATATATTCTGCCCAAAAATATTCTTTCAAACTGATGGTTAAATGCTCTTTTAAGGTTCCCTTGCAAGTGTTTTCTTAACTGATGTTAACACATGCATAAACCTCAAAACATATAACACTCCTCCATGATCTTTAAAAACTAAAACATGATGAAAATCACTAAGCATGCATGACAAATGAACACCTCATGTTTTGGTCAACATGACCTTGGAAAAACCCCCATGGGGAAAACCAGTTAGAGATAGATGTTCAAATCATGAGTACAAATAGGATGCTAGGATACAATAGAAACCCAACTTGGATGCTTTGGAGTTTCTTGTAGATGTGCCTGCTATCCCTTGAACAAAAGCGCCCTTTTCCTTGGTGTGCCGCCTTCACTTTGCTAAGCCTCTAGCCTCTTTCCTTTTTCCGTTTCCTTTGCCTTGAGTTGACCTTGCCTTTGACCACTTGTAGAATCTGCCTCCTTTGAAGAAGCCTTGTGATGTTTGGTGAATCCTTTGAACAAGTGTGCCCCCTCTCTTTGGTGCACCCTCCTCTTTTCCAAGATCAAACACAAGCACCCCTTTTCCTTGGGTGGACCCTTCTCACAAAAAACCCTTCCTTACTTAAGTGCGTCCTTCTCCAAGCCTTGCAAACACCTCAAGCAAATGCACCCTCTTCCTAGAATTTGCCCCTTGCCATATGTGTGCGCCCTTGCTCAAGAAAATGCGCCTAAGTTCATGGATGCACCGTCTCATGTAAGCTTGCACCCTTCTCTCCTCAAGAATGCGCCCAAGAGCCTCCAAACCCTCACTCTCTCTTTCTCTTCACTTCATTTTCCTCACCCAAATCTCTAAAGTGAGCAAGTGAACAATTGAGCCTCATCCTTACCCTTTTGCCTCCTTTAGCATCTCTTTGGCCAAACCTAAAAGACCAATGTCCTAGATTTAATCTAGCCAAATTTAATCAATGGGTGAGATTTAATCTAAAAAATCTCACTCAGAAAACCCACTTTCTCAAGTTTCCTTAGTTTGTTTTGTGTCTATTAATTCACCCAAAAGTGAATTAATTGTCACTTTATGACTAAGTGACATATTTCATTTTTTCTTAAATCTCCCAAGTGAAAGTGAAATTAGAACATAAAATAAAGTGTTAATGGTAATAGTCTCCCCCTTTGTGTTTAGAGACTCACAAACACAAAGGGCCACTTTCCAAGGTACCCAAAACTCAACACCCGACATGTTTTCTTATTAATAGGTTGTTGATTTTTATTGATTTTTTTTTTGTCCTTTTCACCTTTTGTGAGCACAACTCGATTTTGAGGGATTAAAATCACTTTTTTGACTGAAAAAAGGGGGGATAAGGGTTTAGGGGGGTGCTCTGGGTTAGAAAAAGATCACCAACATGACATACAACAATATCTAATTCCATTTTTTTTAATGACTTTTACAATTAAAATAACCTGTTTGCGTGAAATTTTTATTAACTCAAAACTTAAAAACAACTAGGGGGGGCTTACCGCAATTTCCATATGACTCAATATAGATGACCTAGCATGGTAATATAAACATTTTGACACTAGAAATTATAATTCCACACCAAGGCCTGACCACCAACACATACTCTAGCTTTGGAGGTGATTTGAGTGAAAATTTTTAGAAATTATAACTCGCCTAAGAATAAATTCTCAGGCAAGAGATAATTAACAAGTAAAAAAAAATCTCTAGAGTATATGATCGTGATCAAGTCTTGGGTGGCCAAGTATTTTACGAATTCATCATACTAATCTCATTTATTACAATGCCCAACATAGGATGGAAATGCGAAAAAGGTTGGTCGAAAGACCGACTGAACTTTTGAACACTGAAATTTGAGCAAGTGATTGCTCAATCTCTGGTGGCTCAACTGCAAGTCCAGCTAGTGCAACTCAGTGGATAACATATCTTTCTCAACATAGTTCTCTAATAGTATCATATAGATCTCCTCCTTCAAGTCACCATGTAGGAATGTTTTTTTACATCCATCTATTCTATCTCCAAATCAAAGGCTAGTGAAACATGTAATAGGAACCTAACATATGTTAACTTAGCAATGTTGGGTTGTTATATTCTTTGTAGTGGAAAGAACAATCAACTAAATATCTAGTCTAGGTGGATCGACTGGATGGTGAATCGACTGACTAGTCAAGTCAAGTTAATGGTTAAGCCGAAGGTCAAAGTAGTCGACTGAAAAGTTGAAAGGTCAACCGACAGGAGGTTGAGTGGCATCCAACTGGAGGTAGACTATAACAATATCCTAAGATTCCCAGGATTGCATTCAATCATCTATGTGGATCTATAACCATTTTCTGGTGCCATGATTTAGGGTTTTGCATGCAGTAAAGCCTATAAATATGGCATGATGTAATACAATACAAATTAATCTTTTGAAGAATCGCGAGGTCATGTAGATGTATGTCGAATTGGTTGCAGGGTTATTCATGTGAAAAACAAGAGAGCAGGCTGACGATTGTGTCTTAGGTGTAGACCAAGTTTGGACATCTAACTCTTTATTATATGAATGAATAAGACAACAAGAGAGAAGGATACGCTCAAGGAAGGTTTGTTTTTATAGTTAACTGTTTTCAGGGTAAAATATCTGTGTGTTGTGTGTATTTGTCATTTATTTTCTGCTTAAATTTGTCTTCTTTTTCCTGGTTGGTTTAGTGTGAGTGTTATTTTCTCTACAATTGGTATCAGATCTCATTTTGTTGATCTGTACAAGTGGTATCAGAGAAAGGTTAAGCATATCTTGTATTTGAGCTAAATCTAGGTCCAATGTTAGTTGTAAGCAAGTGATGTTTAATTTGTACTTAAAAGAATGGTAAGCAATTCAAGGATAGAGATCGAAAAATTCAATGGCCATAATTTTGAGCTTTGGAAGCTTAAGATGGAAGATCTCCTTATAGATCGAGAACAATGTGTAGTTGTGAGTCCCAAAACAATTCCGACAGGTATGTCAAAGGAAGAATGGGAGAAATTGGAGAGGAGGGAAAGGCCTACAATTCAAGTTTGTCTTGCAGATTCGATATTGTTGAATGTCTTAGGTGAAGACTCTGCAAAGAAACTGTGGACAAGTTGGGAATCTTGTGCTAGTCAAAATCTCTGGTAATTAAGTTATTCCTTCAAAAGAAACTATATCTTCTGAGGATGAGTGATGGGAGATCGGTAACAGAGCACATGAATGGATTCAATACTGTAATAAGTCAATCATTGTTTGTGGATTTTAAAATCACTGAGGAGGAGAAATGTATTGACCCGTTGTGTATTTTTTTAGACTCCTCGGATATCATAGTCGTGGCTATTGATATTAATTCAACCACATTAATTCTTGAAGACATGGTTGTATCTGTGTTGTCAGAATAAATGAGGTGGAAGAACATGGAAGGATCGACCAAGGATGTATTGATGGTGAGAGATTGATTGGTCGACATAGATAATGGAAAATTCTATGGTAGAAAGTATAAGTTGAAGGGTAGATCTAAATCCCCGGTTCAATCGATGAAAATATACTGTAAATGAAACTAAGTTGGGAATTACAAGAGAGTTTGCAAGTTGAAAATGACTGAGATCAGTTCATGATTCGATGAGAAGAAGTTGTCTGAGAGAAATATTACTCCAGATAAAGGAGGATATGTGTATCTGGCTTCGACCAATAGACAGTCAGATCATGATGTTTGGTTGATCAACTCAGGTGCATCTTTTCATATGACACCTCACGAGGAATGGTTATGTGAATATGAGAGATATGAAGGAGGATATGTTTTCTCAGGGGATGACTCAACAACTAAAACTGTTGGATGAGGAAGAGTACGACTAATACTGTAGGATGGGAGGAGTAGAACCCATCTAGGTGTGCTACATATTCTAGGTTTGGAAAGAATTCTAACATCTATCAACGAAATGAGTGATGCAAGTGTGCACACTTTATTTCAGAAGGATACATACAAAATGGTGAAGGGAGAAATGGTCTTAATGAAAGGAGTTCATATTGGAACCCTATACAAGTTTTTAGGGGATGTCGACTCGACTGGATGTAACAATATTATTGTTCCTGAAGTCGACTCAACTCGACTCAAATTCGATTGAGTCGATACAAACCAACTCGATTGTTCTTCGTTAAGTCAACCCAACCATATTATGGCACCAGAGTATGGGACATATTGAAGAAAAAGGACTTTGAGATATGCACAATAAAGGTATGGTCGAAGTTTTTCCTGATTGTAATTTAGAAGTTTATTTCATTTATGGAAAAAAAATTGGGTTAGATTCCCATTTGGAGATACACGGGAAAAAGTGATTATGGAATTGATACATAGTGATGTGTTTGGGCCTGTATCAATCCCTTCACTAGGATGATCTCTATATTATGTTTCCTTCATAGACAATTTTTCCAATAAGACATGGTTATATTTCATGAGGAAGAAATCAAAGGTTTTTGAGAAGTTTGAAGAATTTAAATCTCTCATGGAAAACCAAAGATATAAGAAGATCAAGGTGTTGATAAATGACAATGGAGGTGAATTGTGTCTAAGGATTTTGAGAAGTTCTGCGATTCTGCAATCAGTGTGGAATAGCATGCCAAAATACCACACCGTACACCCCACAACAAAATGGAGTTGTTGAAAGAATGAGCACGACGTTGATGGAAGAGGAAAGGAGTATGCTTAGTTGTATCAAGCAAGATCGTACACAAATTTTGAGCAAAGGTAGTTGACACTACAAAATATTTGGTAAATAGGTATCCTTCATCAATGCTAGTTGACACGACTCCACATTAGGTATGGCTTGGTAAGAAGCCTTCACTTTCACATCTCAAAGTTTTTGGTTGTGATTCATTTGTGCATGTTCCCAAGGAAAAGAGGAACAAGTTGGACAATAAGGAAATCAAGTGTATTCAGATACAAGGATGGAATGAAAGTATATAAGCTATGGGATCTAGTGTTGAGGAAAACAATGTATAATCAAGATGTGATTTTCAGGGAAGTTGGAGTAACTTCTAGGACTGAAGAGGCTCAAATGAGGAAAGAACCAAATAAGCTAGTGTTTGAGTTGAGGAATGAAGAACATGATTCAAATGAGTCAAATAAATCAAATGAAGACCTGGAACAATCGAAACCAGTTGTAAGGAGGTTAGAACGAGTAAGGAAACCACTTGAAAGGTATAGTCCACCTGATTTCCATTATTCATTTATGTTATCTGCCACTGACGATGAGCCTAAGTCAATCAAGGATGCAATTGACTTGATAGACGATAAGCTCGGGAAGGACTCCATGGTCGAAGAAATCGAATCCTTGCATAAGAATGAGACACAGGATTTGGTCGAGCTACCCAATAAAAGGAAATTCATTGGTAGCAAGTGGGTGTTGAAGAAAACGTTGAATGCACTAGGTCAATTTGAGAAGTTCAAAGATTGAATAGTAGAAAAAGGGTATTCCTAAGTCAAGGGAGTTGACTTCGGTGAGATTTTCTCTCCTATTGCAACCATTAAAGTACTAATGTCTTTGGCTGTAACATTTGAGCTTGAGATAGAGAAAATAGATGTGAGGTCAACGCTCCTATATGGGGACTTGGAAGAAGAAATCTACATGAAACAACTAGAATGATTTTCAGTAAAAGGAAATAAATACTTAGTATGAAAATCAAAAAGACCCATTTATGGTCTAATTCAATCACCAATGATGTGGTACCAAACATTTGACACATACATGCTTAGTTTGGGATTTGTGAGAAGAAAGGTTGATCACTATGTATATTCCAAGGAAAAAGGTAGTCATTTCATATATGTAGCTTTGTATGTTGATTACATGTTGTTGGTCGAGAATGACATGGTCAACGCTCCTATATGGGGACCTGGAAGAAGAAATCTACATGAAACAACTAGAATGATTTGTAGTAAAAGGAAAGAAAGATCTAGTATGCAAATTAAAAAGAACCCTTTATGGTCTAAAGAAATCACCAAGGATGTGGTACCAACAATTTGACACATACATGCTTAGTTTTGGATTTGTGAGAAGAAAGGTTGATCACTGTGTATATTCCAAGGAAGAAGGTGGTAATTTCATATATGTATCTTTGAATGTCGATAACATGTTGCTGGTCAAGAACGACATGGACACAATAAAGGATGTGGATATGTAGTTTTCCTCCAAGTTTGACATGAAGGATCTCTATGTAATGAACTTAATTTTGGGAATGTAGATCAAGAGAGATCATATAGTTAGAAAGATTTGGTTAAATTGGAGGAAGTAATTTAAAATAGTCTTGAAGCATTTCAACATGCATGATTGCAAACCGACCAAGGTATCAATTCCCATGGGAGAAAAACTTGTTTGACACACCTACCACACTTAGAGGGGGAGTGAATGAGTGTGGGGCTCTTTTTCCCAAAACTTCCCTCTTGCACAAAAACTCATCAATTAGCATTCAACATTTATTCATTACCCATTGTTGTCATTTATAACCAGTTAGATGTGAGCATATATCAGCAACATATATCAGCAATATATCATCAACAAGTCATCACCACAATGAACACAAAGAACACAAGATGTATGTACAATTTTCTTTTTATTATGGACTACAATCATTGGGGTTTATCAGCAACAACTGAATAGAGTACAAATCTACAAGAGCACCATCTCTATATGCAAGACTCAACTTACATTCTCAGCACCAACTGAGATGAGGCAAAAATCCTCAACAGATATCAATCTGTACCATAAACAAGAGCATCAACCATGCACCAACCTGTGTCAAACAACCTGTAATCAACCTGTACCTTAAACAAGTGCATCCAACCATGTAACAAGTATATACCAGTCATGTGTCAACTACTCATCAAAAATTAATCATCAATATGTACCAACATCATCAACTATACACCTCATGTATGTGCCAACTCATCAACTGCTTGTCTCAACCATGACTAGTTTTGGATTAGTCAACAACCCTAACTTGAACTAATCATTACTTTGTACCTGTACTGAATAAAGATATGAAACTGATACAAAATGTTATTCAGTGTGTTTTATGCAATTCCTCCAAGTGGAACTACTTGGAACCTCTCAGAAAATGAGTTATAGCAAAAATGACATACCTTGCTGAATTCTGGCTTATTCTAGAGAGCGACCTTGTAGAGAGTGCACTGCACAAAATATTTGATGAATAGATCTGAAACTATTACAGAGAATACTAAAGACTGTAATCTAACCAACACAATTTGTCTCACTTAAGTTGGATCTGTTATGAATAAGTTATGACGTTTTTACCCGAAACACCTGATTTTGACTAGTTTCAGGACTAGCCACAAACCCTATTTGCCACAGAGTGTAACTCCCAAACTACAAAGACCCACAATATGGATTTTTAACCACGGATACTTGGCTATGTTTTCTCACTTACATAGAAATTTTAGGATCTGAATCATTATAGAAAAAAAGTTATAGCGAAAATGGTGAGATGACTTGTAAATAACATACCTTAGAAAGCACCATCAAAAGAATTTATCCTTCCTTGCATTTCGGCCTTCTTTTCTTCACTTTCCTCAG
>SNQJ01S0001204.1:348473-394710 GCA_010110895.2 Picea sitchensis
TTTGTGTCTTGAGATGGACAATAGTTTCAAAACTTTTACTAATCTCATCATCTATATTCATGTCTTCTTTTCCATTCTTTAGTCTTGTGATATCTTCTTCCTTTTCTTCTAATTTAGAACTCTCTTCTTGTTCTTTGAGCATTTTCTTTAACTTCAATATGTGTCTTTGACTCCTCCTAAGAAACTTCTTAGTGTTATCCGAAAGATAGTTATAGTGTGTATAAAAATGATCACTCCTATACATGTATAAACCCTCTTCAATTCCCGTTTGAAGTTTTAATAGATTTCCTTCTATTCTTTTCATGGGATAAATACCATCAAACTTTAGACAAACTGTATCTACATCTTCTTCTTCACTTGTAGAGAAAAATTCATCATCAACATCATTGCATTCAAGGGCTTTAGAGTGTTATTTACCTTCATTTGAAATATCCTCATGATCTTCCTTTTTGGCAATATCAACACATACTTCTTTTCTTTTATTTGAAATGTCTTCAAGATCTTCCTTTGTGCTATTATCATTTGATTCTTTATCTTCACCTGAAATGTTTTCAAAATCACATTTAGAAATAATGCATTCAAGAGTTTTTTATGATTCTTTACCTTTGATGATCTTGATGGAGTGGTCTTCAATTTCTCCTTTCTCTTCTTTGCTTTGATATGTCTCCTCTAGCTTTAGCCATAGATCATTGGCGGAAGTGCATTGTCCCATTCTCTCTTTGATAGGGCTTGAGAGTCAACTAAGAATTGTATTGAGAGCCAATGCATCATTCTTCTTTCCTTCCCTTTGAGCTGCAAACTTTGACTTGTTCTTCAATGGAACATATCCATCGATGGTTTCCTTCCAAATAGTTGCTCCCATTGTCTTCAAATACACTCTCATCTCTATTATCCAAGTAGAATAGTTTTCCTCATCAAGGATTGGAACTTCATCATCCATTTGTGTGTCTATGGCTCTCCTTCAAGCTTGTTAAGGCTTGTAGTGAAGGCATCTGGAAACCAAGAGGAGTTATGTGACATTCCACATGCACCACCAAAAATGGCATAACAAACACTATCCATCTAGGATGGTTTTCACCAACAATTTCCTTGATCTTCATCTCTACGTTATTCCTCATACAAGCATGGGTCCTCCAGCACTTTCTTCTAGGATAACTCAATCAAGTAAAGCGTCTTCAGTGAGGATTTCAATCAGGGGACCACTTTGGGAGTTCATCTGTTTGTACACCTTATCAATCATGATAAGACAATAATGAAACATGGGTCCTCAACCATTCTTCTAGGATAACTCAATCCATAAGCGTCTTTCCATGAGGGCTTTTCACCATAAGGGGACCACTTTGGAGTTCATCCCATTTCACCATAAGGGGACCACTTTGGAGTTCATCCATTTGTGCACCTTATCAATCATGATAAGACAATAATGAGTCATCTATACATTTTTCCAACAATGCATCATATACCAATGGAACCACATCGATCCATATTCATCATGTATCGATGACAACTCATTGATCCATATTCATCTATGCATTCTCATTTAGGACAATACATATTATATTACATAAATCATCAATCAATTAATCCTTTGACATCAATCAATCACTTGACATCAATCAATCAAACCATTGGCATCAATGACAACATGATCCAACAAAACTAACCGTTGAACAATGTCCAAAGACATAGGAAGACATAGATGACATGGTACATGTTCCCTATGCTAGTGTCATTGGTAGTCTGATGTATGAAATGGTCTTCACTTGACCATATATTGCTCATGTAGTGGGAGTATTGAGAAGATATATGTTGACACATGGAAAAGAGCATTGGAATTATATCAAGAGAGTGTTCAGGTACTTATGTGGTACACCAGAATATGCTATCCACTACTAAGGGAAATATGAAACTAACAGGGAAGTGAATGTACATGTCTTTGTCGATGCTGATTGGGATGGAGATTTGGATCAACAAAGGCCTGCCAGTGGATATGTGTTCAAGATGTTTGGTGGAGAAATCAATTAGATTAGTAAGTGATAGGCGTTCATATCCCTGTCAACAACAACAACTAAATACATGGCAACCACTCATGCAAGCAAAGAATTAATATGGCTACATCGACTATGTTCAGGGATTAGGTTTGAGAAGAGAGATGTGAAGATAAATTGCAATAGTCAAAGTGCAATATTTCTGGAAAAGAGCCCAACTTACTATTCCAGGATGAAGCATAATGATGTTCAATACCATTTTGTGAGAGACATGGTGGAAAGAAAGAAGGTGCTACTAGAAAATGTAGACACTTTGGAAAACATAGCAGATGCTTTGACCAAGTCTATGAGTGTTGTGAAGTTCTCTTGGTGTAGAGAGGTAATGGGAATTTCTGCCATGGATCAGTGAACATAAGTTCAGGTTCTCCTGTATTAGAAAATAAGACACTAAGTGGGATACTGTTGGGTTGTTATATTCTTTACAATGGGAAGAACAAACAACCGATTGGCTAGTTGAGTTGGATCGACTGAGTGATGAATCGACTGATGGGTCAAGTCAAGTTGATGGTTATGTCGAAGGTCGAAGTGTTCGACTAGAAAGTTGAAAGTTCAACCGACAAGAGGTCAAAAGGAGGTTGAGTGGCAACCAACTTGAGACCAACTGGAGGTTTTCTAGGTAGTCGACTATAACAGAATCCCAAGATTCATAGAATTACAGTCAATCATGTGCATGTATCTGTAACTATTTTTAGGTGCCATGATTTAGGATTTTTCATGCAGTAAATCCTATAAATATGGCGTGATGTAATACTGTAAAAGCTAATATTTAGAAGAATTGTGAGGATCATGTAGTTGTAATTCAAATTGGATGCAAGATTGTTCTTGTGAAAAAAAAGAGATTAGGATGATGATTGTGTCTTAGGTGTAGACCAAGATTAGTCATGTAACCTTTTATTCTATGAATGAATAAGACAACAAGAGAGCAAGATACGCTCAAAGAATGTTGGTTTTCTTGGTTAAGGGTTTCCAGGGAAAAATATTTGTGTAATGTGTGTGTTTGTCATTTATTGTTTTCTTAAATCTATCTTCTCTTTCTTGGTCGGTTTAATGTGAGTGTTATTTTCTCTACAAGGAACTAGGGAAAATATCTCACCAAAGTCTATCCCCTCAACCTGATAATATCCTTTTGCAACCAGTCTTGCCTTATGCTTTTCAACATTTCCATCTAAGTTGGTATTCTTTTTGAACACACATTTACATCCAACAATTTTCCTTCCATCAAGCAACGGGACTAGATCCCATGTATCATTCTTTCTAAGTGCAGCCATTTCCTCATCCATGACCAAACTCCAGGAATCCTTATCTTCCATCTCCATTACCTCTTTCATTATTATAGGATCATCATTGTTAGTAGATAAATAAAATGTACATATGAAATCAAATAGACTATAATTATGCATGTTTGGTTCCCTTATTTTCCAAGTGGACCTCCTTAAATTTTGAGGTGGAGTTGATTCCTTTTATGAACTCTCTGAAACCCCCTCCTCCTCATCTTTGTCACAAAATTATTGTTTACTTTTTGGTTCAACTTTCTCGGTCTTGGGTGGTAACTGAACCATTGAATTCCTTTCATTCTCTTTTGGCTGCACCATTGTGAGAGAAGTCTTAACTTCTTTGAAAATAACATTTCTTCTATACAAAAAATTTCCAACCACAGGATCCCAAAGCTTGTACCCTTTCACACGAACACCATATCCAATGAACATACATTTCACTACCTTGTTATCCAACTTAGACCACTTCTCCTTAGGCACATGAGCATATTCCTCACAAATAAAAATGTGAAAATGATGAAGTGAAGACTTCTTTCTCGTCCAGACTTCCATAGGGGTCTTGTCTACCAGAGTTGATGTGGGAAACTAGTAGAAACTGCTTCTTCCTAGAATTTCCTCTCCAAGCCATCTCCACTAAGCATACTCATAGATATATCCATCAATGTTGTATTCATATGTTATGCAACTCCATTCTGCTCAGGGGTATATGGATTTGTTTTGTGTCTTTCAATGTCATTCTCCTTAAAAAAATTATCAAATTTTGCAAAACAAAACTCATCGCCATTATCAGTCCTCAACACCTTAATCTTCCTACCAATCTTATTTTCCAAGAGATATTTAAGCTATTTAAACTAACTAAAAACCTTATATTTTGTTCTAAGAAAATATACCCATGTCCTTCTAGAATAATCATCAATGAATGACACATAATACAAAGCCCTAGAAATCAAAGGAACTTTAACTAAACTAAATACATCAAAATGAATTAAGTCTAACAACCCAAAAGATTTATGAGAACCAGAATAAAACTAAACACGGTTTTGTTTTCCATATATGCAATACTCACATAAATAAAATTCAAGAGTACAATCATTCAATCCATCAATAAGTTTTTTGTTTTTCAAGGTCCGTAGGCAATTCTCACCCATATGGCCCAATATTTGGTGCCATAACATTATCTTCTCTGCAGGTAACTTGGTTTCTAAAGCAAGAGTTTGTTTAGGGGTTTTGAATCTGAAGGTGTAGATCCTATAGATCTCTCTACTACATAAATCAAAGAACTATTACACTCAATAGTGAACACATCAAGCTAGAACAAAGTGCCCACACAAACACCTTTGGCGAGTACCATATCTCCTATGATCATGTTGCACCCATTGTCAGAGAAAACAACACGCATACCACATAATTAAGTGTTATTATTGATAGTAGGTTTTGTGCTAAACTTGAGATGTGAAAAACCAGTGTCGATGGAAAGTCATATGGAAGGAAACTCTAGAGTCTATAATCCATGAACTTTGACCTGCACAAGTTTCCAAGGATGCAACAAAGGCATCTCCACCATATTATTGAGAATAATTTTTAGATTAATCATCATAATTATTCTTTTTCTTCTTATTCTTCTTCTTATCTTCCTTGCAATCCCTTATGAAATGCCTGACCTTGCCGCAATTCCAACATTTTACCTTGGAATTTCTAGGAAACTTATGTCTCCCACCGGATTTGGATATACCATTTTCTCTCTTCTTTCATTTCTCCTCAAATATTCCATAAACAACCAAGGCCTTATTAGTGGATTCAAAATATTTCTTCCTCACCTCCTCTGAGAGTAAAGCAACCACAATCTCATCAAACCCCAATGTCTTCATAGTGCTTCCAATGGCCATTACCTGGTTGTCCCATGAATTTAGCAAAGAACAAAAAGGGTCATACAACAATCCTCCTCATCCATCTTCAATCCAACTGAGATAAACTTGGTCACAATAGTATTAATTTCATTCAATTGCTTGGCTACCGAAACACCACCACCCATTCTCAAGGAAAACAACGTTTTTCGCAAAAAAGTTTATTAACCAAGGATTTAGCCCGATACAAATCCCCCAATTTCTTCCAGAGTGTGATGTTCCTTTCCAAGTGATAACTCCAGGTGGATGATGTAGTAGCCTTAAAAACTCCCATAGGCTATAGACAACAAAGAAAAGGGGGTCAAGGTGGTTATTTGATGTCACTTAGGCTTAAAATATTATATTTCTAAAGTGACATTATGAAAAAGGGAAAAGGGTTATAAAGTGACATTGTGACTAATAGTCAATTAAACATTAGAAATGTCAATTTAATATTTTAAGTTAAAAGAGTCACAAAAAGGTAAAAGGGTCAAGGAAGGGTGAATGAAGAGTTATAAGAGGACAATGAACCCCTTGGCCATTATGCATTGTTAATTTTATTATTTTCCTTTTTAGCTTGGAGCTCTTGGAGGTAGGGTTTTGTAGGTTTTTGGAGATAAACCCTAAGATAGAGATTGGGTTCAGTGGTGAGACTATCCACCCTAGCCATTCATGGAAGAGAAATCATACTCAGATATTCTCATTGTGATTCATTGTGATAGAGTTTATCATCTTGGCAGTAGAGTTTTCTTACTTGTTGGATGAGTTTTACTTTATGAGGGCCGAGTTTCTCACTTGGAGATCAAATCTTCATTGTTGGGCCTATTTCATTATTTATTGGGTGAGTTTCCTTATTGAGAGACCAAGTTGATATTTGTGGGTCCAAGTTACTTCTTGTTGGCCAATTGTTTGATCAAGAGGGAGAATCTACAGCTGTGGAAGGCCAAGTTTTATACTAGGGACGATTTCCCTACTTGTTGGTTGATTTATTCATCAAAGGGGGAGAAAATAATTGTTTTTGAACCAATTTCATTTACCTGGGTTGATTGCATAATTTTTGGGGAATATTCATTGGTAAAGAGGGCGAGTTTCCTCAAAGGAAAATCGTGGGTCCATGGAGCAGTCGAGATTTGGAGGATTAGGTGTTAAAATTGAAGCCATAACGTGGGGGTTATAGTCATTATCACATCCATCCTACTGTCAACAAATTCCATCTAGTTGTGCCATCCACTGTCTCATCATTTCAAGTTGAAACAATGAGTTATTTACTGTTGTAATAGTTTAGTTTTGAAGTAATAATAATGCAATCAAATTTGACCCATTTTTCTAGTTGTTGGTAAAATCTCTACTATTCTAGTTAATGTTGTCTCATTTTATGTGTCAAATACATTTCAAAGGGGTTACAAACTATTAGTAAAAACATCCACAACAACAAACACATAATAAACTACACAACAAACTGTTTGACAGAATACCACAACCACATAATCAAATAAAGACAAACAACATGCCATAAAATTTATAACAACTATTGGGTGGGACATCACAGTGGTATCAGAGCTAGTTTTCCTGCTAGCCTAAGGGGAATTCAGAGCAAGGAAATTTCAGATTGCATTAATTGAGTGACCAACACTTAAATTTCTCAAATTTCAGCAGTGGTAGTAGGGAATCAAGGAGGAAGTCACAATAGAACTTGTGCAAGCCATGAAGGGATATCATAAAAATATGAAAAGGTTGTTAGACCACCCTATGTGGAAGGATCCATGCTTATCAGTTGAGAAGTAGGAAAAAAACTCCAAATCTAGAAAAGTTGATGAATCCAAAAACTCACCTCATGATGGGGGTTTGGAAGAATCATAGGTGGACTTCCATGCATCTAGTCATGTGGAGGATGTGCATAATGAGGATGAAGACATAGTAGAATATAGTACACCTTTAGCATTTTCCTATGATTCCCATAACACTAGCGCACATCATGGATAGTTGATAGCACATATGGTGAAGTGTCCCAATCAACCAATGTTGAGGATTAAACATCATGCCTTAAGTATGATGAGGATGATGGGGGTGTGCTAGCACCTAAGTATGATGAGGATTCAATGCCTTATCCCCTTTATGATACTTAGGACGATGCATGCATGATTGTACCTAAATATGACAAAGTCTATGTATTTGAAAAATTACCGTGGGATATGGATCCATCTTATTAGGGGCCATGCATGGAGGATGACAAAGGAGAGGTTGATTTTGGAGGTGAAAACAAATCATATATTTTTTATGGTGGTGATAGTGCACATGAGTCCCATCATTTGACAAGTCAATGTATGATAAGTGAAGATTGCATGATATCATCTAGTGATTCTGTTTTTGTTGATGGGGATAGTATTCTTATAGATGAAATAAAATCAAAAAATCTATTGTGTGACAACCCATACCATTTGGATGAAATTGAAAAAATTCCCTTAGCATTGTGTGATTTGGAGGATCAATTATTCGTCACAAAGGAGAAAATTATACAAGTGTTGACAAGGGAAGATGGTGCTCATAGATTCATCGAAGCTCTTATTTGGAAAACCCAAATGGAGGACAGACGAAAAGGAGTTCAAAGTGGGGTCACTAGTGTGCAATTGAATATAATCAAAGAAGCACTAGAACAAATGAAATCAGATTACTTGCAATTATTCATGGATAGGGATCTTGTTCTCAAGTTCACTGAAGACAAGGAAAGGGAGGTTAGGGAGCTTTGTTACCAATTGAGTTTGGCATGCTCTTTATCACTTACAACATAAACTCAATCATATTTAGTAGCCGTGACTACTGAGGGAGTGAGTGGAATTGATGGTTCGAGGGAGGATCCTCTTGTGACGATCTCGTACGAGGAACATTAAGAGTTGCAGATACTTGAGGAGAGTCATGACTCGGAGGGTTTTGATTATGCTCACATATTGCATGGTGAAGATCATGAGTCATTTCTTTTGGAGAGCCCATTAAAGAATCAAGGATTAGCTACAGAGGAGATAACTAAGAACATTTCTTGTGGACCAACCAACAAGGAAATATATGTATCCATGGATTGGGTGGACATGTATATGACATATATGGACACACTCTAGGATACAGGTTTAGTTGACATCAGTAGAGTGTTGGATACAATAGCGCATATAGGATACCAGATGGTACATGAGGATACTATGGTATGCAGTAGTATACATGGGTATACACTGGCACATGGTGGTATACAATGGAGTTTTGGATCATTTCCCCAAGGGAGACATCCTGACAAAGAACTTGAGAATACCATTGAGTTTGGTATACCCAGGATCGGTGAGGGGATTGGTGAGCTTTATACAGAAGTATATCCTTCGATGATCGATATTCATTTGGGATATATGAGGGATAGGGGGAAGGATACTCATAGGTCTTCTTCCCTACTTCATTATGAGTTCTTGGCCATGCTCTTGGGGTTGAACAATGCACTAGTCAATTTTTAGTATTGAAGGTAGTGACCATCTATTGTTGTTACTTGATGCCCTCATGGTATACAACAAGACATGAAAGGATCATTAGAGCCCAGTTGGATGAGATAGGGGGCATTGTGGCCATGATAAAGGTCTTTCATTTGGACCATGTGATCAATGTGTGGAGTGCATAAGAGGAGATCCATATTCTGTTGGATCGATTCACAAAGATTTCAAAAGGCATTGGGAGTGGTGGACTTCAAATTTGGTGGTGGGATCCTAGAATTCATCAGAGTGATAGACTACTTTAGATGATGAGGATGATCGAAAAGGTTGTGTCAGTGATTGGCATGCATCATTTTGGATATGGTGTGAGAGGAGTTGTTGAGATTTGTTCAATATGGAAAGGTATATTTTCCCTCACGATACCCAGGATAGAGTCTATCCATGGGTTGGAAGACTTTGAATTTATTATCCCCATTAATCCAAAAAGGATCCAGAGAAGACTAAGGACAACTCAAAATTCGTAGAAGCAACTCATGAAGCTCAGAATGGCCTCGGTAGACAGAGAAAGGGAAAAAATTCAAAGTCCTCAAAACTCAGTGAAATTGGCATCATCGCAAAGAGTGCATTGCAATTTTTCCAATGGCGTAAACAACTCGTCAAACAGAGTTACAGATCGAAAGATATTCGTGGTCAAAGTTATGGTCAACCAAGCCCAGTTAGCAGGGATGAGTCAACATCCGTACTAATGACATCAACATCAGTATGAATGATGGCATCATCCATACAGTGTACGTGGCACACGCATAATGATACATGTGTCATGCTGATGTTAGCATGGTGACATGGCAACACCAGAGGCTGCCACGTGTCACTCATTTTTGGAATTTTTGGGTCAATCCGTGGACCAATGAAAAAACACCACGTCGCAGTCCGTACAACCATGTGGTATACCGTATGTTGACATGGCAGGATGATGTGGCAGGTGACATGGAAGGTGATTGTGCAAGTGGTTAGAGTGGCCCAATGGTTGGATGCCACGTGGCAGTGGGAAAATGCCCAATGAGGGCCCGAAAACTGAATTTCAAAAATAAACAAAGGTGGGCCCGCCAAATCTGGCGGCCAAATGGTAAGTTACGACAAATATAAACAAGCACTCCAAAATGGCAAAGGTTCCATTCCAAATATTATATATTTTTATAACCATAACCCAAAAGGAGAGGCCCCGGGGCTCGACCCTCGGGCCTCCCCCTATACAAACACCTTAACTATATCATTCGCCACCATTGGGCCAATGGAATACATTGTATAGTTCGTCCCACTTTTTTATTATAAGATGATTCTTCCCATAGACTGGGGAAGGGGGGCACGACGATACGACTAGGCACGAAAATCGAGATGCAGTACAGAGAATTAAATGCAGGGAGCAGGCACGAAAACTGAGATGAGATTTCTCAAGGGCCTGGGAGTGCCAGAGTCGGATTGAGGTGTGGAGATAGTCATTTTTGGGTAAATCGACACCAAAAATTAAATGGTGTTGTTTGTTTTCTAATATGAGCAAATCTTCTACAACTTAATTCTAGAATGAGGTATACTTATGTATTTTTCCAAATTCTTTTGTTGAGTTAATAAAAAGGCCTACCCATTTGAGAGAAGGACCTGGAGACATAGTCCACCAGGGATGAACTCCGTTATCAAGTTTTTGTGTTCATATTCAATGCTTATGTCTCTTCATTATTGATTTTTTCCTTCTTTAATGGTGCATTTTAATTTATGCTCATTTAATACAATTCTTTATAAATCACCTCGATGAAAAGATCCTGGATCATGTTGGTATCAAAGCAGTCATATTTGACTTGAATTTTTGAGTGTGAATGCTTAATAGAGCCAAGCATAAGAAGGGTGAAGGAACTCTTAATAATTTTAATCTCGAAGTTGGTTGTGCATCCCGAAGGAAGAAAATGGCAGAAGAGGACAAGCATGATGAACAGGAGAAAAACTTCCGCATGTCAGAAATGGTCGAGAGAATGTATGGAGACTACGAGAAGAGGATGAAGAAGAAAGGGACGAAAAAGGAAGCACAAGCTGATGACAATGATTCGGTAAATCAAGGAGCTGGAGGAGACCCTCCTGACCCTCCATCTTCACCTTCAAGTTCTAGCTCTTCTTCCTCTGAGAATTCTCATCATTCTAGCCATAAAGCTTCTTTTAAGAAACCATTATTAAAGTTTGATGTAAAATTTTCTTTACCTATGTTTAACGAGGATGCTAATCCTGAAAAGCTAGATAATTGGATCCAACAGGTTGAAGTATATTGCCGTGTACAATAGATTGATGAAGAAGAAGTTAAAGTGCAAGTGGATTCTCTTCGGTTGGAAGGCACCACTCTCGTATGGTGGGAGAGAAAACTTCAGGACATAAGTAAGTGTGGTAATCTTCTTTCCTCATGGTCAGAATTTAAATCAGTGATAAGGAAACAATTTTATCCATTGGGTTATTTACATAAATCAATGATGGAATGGAAAACTTTAAGACAAAGTAAAGGTCAAACTGTACAAAGTTTCACAGAAGAATTTAGGAAGAAAGCACTTACATTTAACATTCCTTTGGATTCTTATGAAACTTCAATGAGGTATATTGGTGCACTTCACGGTTATATTCGTCATACTTTGCTATTGTTTAATCCCACCAGTCTTGATGAATTTTGTGTGCAAGCCACTCACCTTGAGAAAATGTTAAAGCATGTTCAAGAAGATCCCACAAATAAACCTTCCAATTTCCCACATAATCCATTTAAGAAGTTTAAAAGGAAGGAAAAGAAGACCGCCACTATAAAGAGAGAAGAAGGAAAACCATATTGCACTCATTGCAAGAAAAGTGGTCACGATGATGAACATTCTTGGAAACTACATCTATAAAAGAGACCAAAGCAGTTCGGTGGGAAGGGGAAGACAAAGACCATTGCTACAGTGCAACAAGATCTTGGTTCTAATTCAGGAGACAAAGGAAAGAACACAACGTTTGGAGTACATGGTAAGATAGTTCAAATTACAATAATGAATCTCATGATGATGAATGAAATATGATTGGATTATTACATATAAGAGTTGTATCTAAACACACTAAGATAGATACGTTATTTGATCCGGGTTCCCAGGTAAACTTGATGTCTGAAGCACTTGTCAAAAAGATGGGTCTTGAAACTAAACCACATCCAAAGCCTTATCCTCTTGGTTGGGTATGTGATAAAGAAAAACTTAATGTCACCAAGCAATGCAGGGTCATATTTTCTATTGCTTCAAAGTTGATTGATGATGTGGATTTGGATGTTGTATCACTTGATATATGTGGCATAGTGTTGGGGAGTCCTTATCTTTATGATAGAAAAGAATTCTTCTTTCGTCATGAGAAAAAATACCACCTTACTAAGGGGGGAGTGGAATATATTGTTAGAGCCCACAACATGAGGGTAAACACCACACTTGTTAGTGCAAGACAAATGAAGAGACTCATAAACACTAATAAGAGATATGTACTCATGGTCGTAAGGGAGAAAGATGTCGGAACATTCGATGCTTTCCAAGAATGCGATCCTTCTCATAAGAAATAATTAATTGATATTGTAATTAATTGTTTCTAAGTATGATGATATTTTCCAGGAACCATATGGATTACTTCCTAAGAGGGAAATCCAACATGAAATACATCTTCAACAGGATTATCCTCTTCCTAGTGTAGGCATGTACATGATGCCAACTGTAGAGATGAGAGAGATCAAGAAGGAGGTACAAGGCTTATTGGATCAAGGGGTCATCAGGCCCAACTCATCTCCTTGTGGTTCTCCGATTGTGATGGTGCCAAAGAAATATGGCACATGGTGAATGTGTGTCGATTACCGAGACTTAAATAAAATCACGGTGAAAAATCAATACCCTATTCCTTGTATAGACGATTTACTTGATCATTTAGAGAATGTTGTTTATTTCACTAAGTTGGATTTGTGCAGTGGATACCATCAGATCATGGTTGTAGAACATGATGCATGGAAGACTTCCTTTAAAACCAAATAGGGATTGTTTGAGTGGTTAGTTATGTCATTTGGGATTTGTAATGTTCTGACAACCTTCATGCATGTGATGAATGATGTATTCAACCCTTTTCTAGATGATTTTGTGATTGTATATTTAGACGACTTTATTATATTTAGTGGGACTTGGGATGAACATGTGAGGCATGTAAAGCAAGTATTGGATACTTTGCAAAGGGAAAATTTGTATGTAAAATTGTCCAAATGTGAATTTGGTAAGATTGCACTCGTGTAATTAGGTCATATTGTAGGAGGAGGACAATTAAAAATTGATCCTTCCAAGATTGATGTAATTGTAAATTGTCCTGAGCCCAAAAGTGTAACCGAGCTATAAAGATTCTTAGGTGCAGTCCAGTATTGGAGGAGATTCATTTCAAACTTCTCCTTTATAGCAGCTCCTTTGCATGCCTTAACCAGTGTGAAGAACACTTTTCAGTGGGCAGGAAAGCAACAAAAATATTTCAACACTTTGAAGGAAAATATCAATACAACACCAGTATTAGCACTGTCGAATCTTCAACATCCCTTCGAGATAGAGACATATACCAACAAATATGCCATGGGTGAAATATTGATGCAATATCATAAGCCTATCTGTTACCACTCTGGAACATTTAACCAAGTTGTTGTTAACTATCCTACATATGATAAAGAGTTGTATGCATTAGTTCAAAGCGTAAATAAATGAAGCACTAATTGTTAGGGAAGGAAACAATCATACATACAGATCATCAACCCTTACAGTATCTCCAAGCACAAACCAAACTGTAACAATCTTGACATTACAGATGGATGGGTTTCCTACAACAAATTTATTTGGTAATCAAGTACAAAAAGGGTACGAGTAACAAGGTAGAGAACTATTGTCTGCAGGGAAAACTACTCTACCATCTTGGAAAGCTATGTATTCCTACAAGTGAACGAGTCCATGTAATACGAGAAGCTCACACTTCTCTTGTGTTTGGGTATGTTGGGGTAGGAAAAACTATGGCTCATTTGCAGAGGTTTTGTTACTGGCCTCAGATGAAAGAAATTGTAACTAAATATGTAAAGGGGTGTGTGATGTGTTCTACTTGTAAGCCCACTAATAGAAAAATGGGGCTATACTCACCACTACCTGTTCCATCCTATCCATGGATTTTGTAGGGGGTTTACCAATGTCGAAAAGGGGTCATGACTATTTGTATTTTGTAGTGGATAGGTTCAACAAGATGTGTATCTTAATTCCATGTGAAAAACAGATCACTGCTAAGCAAACTACTAATCCCTTCTTTCAGTATGTTTGGGTTCACTTTGGGTTACCCACATCCATTATCTCAGATCGAGATACCTGATTCCTGGGGGATTTTTGGACAAGCTTGTGGAGAATGATGGACACCAAGTTGAAGAGGATCACTTCTTTCCATCCACAAACCAACAGACAGACATAGGTTTTTAACTGAACAATGGTACTTTTTCTTTGAGGCTACTGCAACAAGCATCCCAAGTTATGGTATGAACATATACCCTATGTACAACATGCTTACAATCGAGCCTTACATTCCACCACTCAGTGTTTGACTTTTGAGACATGTTTTGGGTATTTACCTAAAGTTCCTTTGGACTTGATGTATGAGAGATATGTCAATTCAAATGAAGAAAGAAATGAAGACAGAGCTCGAATGCTCATGCAGAGGATCCAGCAGGTACACCAAGAAGTCAGGGAACAATTGGAGAAAATTCAAGCACAGTATAAAGTTCGACATGAAAAACACATGGTTGATCATTAATTCTAGGTTGGAGACCAAGTATGGCTTCACATCAGCAAGAAAATATTTAAGGGTCAAGGCAAGAAAATCAAGCCCATCCGTTATGGACCCTTCACTATTTTGGAGAAAAGTGGTACCAATGCTTTTTGTCTAGATCTTCCACCTTATATGAAGATCTAATTAGTGGTAAATGTAGAGAACTTGAAACTTTTTGAGTCTCCCATGATCATGGATCAGGATGAGGAAGTTTCAATACCTTGAGTTGAGGAGTTTTCTCCTGAGTACTTGGATGAATTAAAGGAAGATATCATCCTCGATAGAAGGATGAGAACTTCACAGGGGTGATGTTGATTATCTTTGAGTAGGCTTAAAGGGCACACATCCAAGCAAGGAAAAGTGGATTGAGAAGGACAAGGTGAGGGAACTCTTCCCTCACTTATCTGTTGATTTATGAAATATTTTGGTGGTAAAAAAATCTCTCATTGGGAAGGCGTGATCCAAAAAGGATCCAAAGAGAACTAAGGACAACTCAGAATTCACAGAAGCAACTCAGGAAGCTTAGAATGGCCTTAGTATATAGAGAAAGGGAAAATATTCAAAGTCCTAAAAACCCAGTCAAATTGGCATCATTGCGAAGAGTACGTCACAAGATTTCCAACGACGTAAACGATTCATCAAACAAAGTTACAGATCGAAAGATATTTGCGGTCAAAGTTTTGGTCAACCAAGCCCAGTCAACAAGGATGAGTCAACATCCATACTGCCGACGTCAACATTAGTACAGATGATGTCAACATTCGTACAGTGTACGTGGCACAAATAGAAGGTGACTTGTGTCATGATGATGTCATCATGGTGACATGGCAACACCAAAGACTGCCACGTGTCACTCATTTTTGGCATTTTGGGCATTTTCGGGTCAATCCATGGACCAATGAAAAAGTGCCACGTGGCAGTTCATACAACCATGTGGCAGGATGATGTGGTAGGTGATGTGGCAGGTGACTATGCAAGTGGTTAGCATGGCCCAATGGTTGGCTGCCATGTGGCAGTGGGAAAATGCCCAATGAGGGCCCAAAAATCAAATTTCAAAAATAAAAAAAGGCGAGCCTGCCAAATCTGGTGGCCAAATGGTAAGTTTCGAAAAATCTAAACAAGCGCTCCAAACTAGCGAAGGTTTCATTCCACATAATGTATATTTTTATAACCATAGCCCAAAAGGGGAGGCCCGTGGGCTCGACCTTGGGACCTCCCCCTAAACAAGTGCCTTAACTATAGCATCCACCACCATTGGGCCGACAAACTACATTGTGTAGTCTGCCCCACTTTTTGCTTATACGCTGAGCTTGCCCACAAACTGGGGAAGGGGGGGGTGATGATATGGCCGGGCATAGAAACTGAGACACAGTACATAGAATTAAATGTAGGAAGAAGGAATGGAAATCAAGACAAGATTTCTCAAGGACCTGGGAGTGCTAGAGTCAGATTGAGGCGTGGAGACAGTCATTTTTGGGTAATTCGACGCCACATATTCAATGCTGTCTGTTTTATGATATGAGAAAACATTTTGCAGCTTGATTCCAGAATGAGGTATACTTATGTATTTTTCCAAATTCTTTTGTTGAGTTAATAAAAAGGCCAACCCATTTGAGAGCAAGACCCAGAGACATAGTCCACCAAGGACAAACTTCGTTATCAAGTTTTTGTGTTCAGATTTGATGCTTAAGTCTCTTCATTATTGATTTTTTCCTTCTTTAATGGTGCATTTTAATTTATGCTCATTTAATACAATTCTTTATAAGTCACCTCGATGAAAAGATCCTGGATCACCCATTTTGTAGATAACTAAGGAGATCATGTCTTGAGAACTTCAAGCTACAGATATGGAGTGCCAAGAAACTACATGACCAACAATACACTTTTTCAAAGATGGAAAACCCACTCACCACCACTGATGGTCACATATTTGCAGATGGCATCCACCACACCAACTAGCCTCTGGAAGGTAGTGAAAATTACTCCTTGAGGTACAAGTTAGTATTATGGTGATCATCATTTCAATATTTAAGCCATTTGATTATGTTGTATCTTAGATTATTCTAGATTTCATGACATGTGCTTGTACATTATGCATTTTTCCCTGCTTCATCTTGGTGGTTGACATTGTGCCCTAGTAAGTGGTTTTCCTTGGGGATGGGTTTGCTACTGGGAACTCCCTTAATGAGCCATCATACCATTCTCGACCATACTTACCACTTTCCATCATTGTTCCCCTCTATTTCCTTATCTCTTGGTATTTTAGGGTGTATTGGCCCAAGAAGGGGTTGTCCCTCATTTTATGGGAAGAAGGGGATAAAGGCCCATAGGGGTTGGTGTTGGGTAAAAGATAAAAGCCTTGTATAAACCTTCCATATGATTTGTCAAGGGATCACCCAAGAAATAAATGAAGTACTTATCTTTGAATAAAGGGGACCCACAATATAATAAATAATGCTTAAAAGGTTAGTTGAAGGATAGGAGGTCTCATCACAAGCTGGCCTATCATGTCCATGAATATCTAGTGGTATGACATTACCATCATTTGGTCACCAAACCAGGGTAATGGATCTCAGTTGCATGGCTAAGAGAAAGGGGGTCTCATCACTAGTCAACCTTCCCATTTCCATTAGGTGTTTGTGGGTGACATTGTCATCATATGGTCACCACACCAGGGTAGTGACCTTCAACCTCACCTTATGCTATATTGAAAGAAAATAAAGAAAGAAAGATAAAAGGAAATTGATGGGCTTGGAAAAAGTGCATTACAGACGAAGGTACCAGACACCCTCTACAAAGGAACTCATGAATGAGACACTACGACCCCTTGTATGTCATGAGCCCTATGCCCACTGAGTCTTGTCCCCAACCACTTCATCCACTTTACATGGATTAGAGAGGGATCTCTTGGAAAACCCTCCTTGACCTAGGGCAAGACATACCCAATATGACACCTCATCAACCCTCCCATACTCAAGCTTGACAAGTCAGATAGTGTCTTTGAGTTGTTAATTTTTTGATATGGTGATCTTTGATGCACATGCTTAGATGGCTTATTTATTGATTGGATTCACTTAACATTATGTTATGACTTGATATCCTTGGAGTGCATGCTTATTTGTCTTTGCAAGACCTAGTTGGTGGACAGTTTTGGGAGAACAAGCCTAGCTTGGGCTTGCATGGGGCCACAATCCCATAGGTTGTATGCCATAGGCCTGCATGCCAGATGAGAGAGATTATAATTGGATGGCCTTGATGATGACTTGGACAACCTAGCCCACCCCTTACTTGCCAGACAAGTTTCCTAGGAGGGGAAAAACTTTCCAGTTTTGAGCTTGATGTCATGATCTTGGGGACTAGGGCATGGTGGTGAGGTGCCACTCTTTTGAGACATGGATGTTTGAAGAGGATAAGAGTATTCACCATGATGAGAGTGCTTAGATGCTTGACATGTGGCCTTTGGAGACCTATCCATGCTTCTCCAATACCAACAACTTCTTCAAAGTGGAAAAACGTCCCCTAAAGGGGTGACGCCCTCCTAAATTAGGGTTTTATTTGTGCAAAAAGTGAAATTTTAAGTGAATTGTTTAATATTACTTTGTTAAGGGGGAATGACTAGGGTTGTTGACCCCTAATCTTGTGTTTTACTCTTTAATTTGTGGACAAGCTATGTTAGCTACATTTTGTATAAATAGAGATCATAAGATCTCATTTTAAACATAACTCTCCCTCTTGTGAGAGGCCTTGGTATGAAATTTACGCCACACTTGGCTCTTTTCATCTCTTGTACACTTGTTTACGGTTATCTATTGGTGAATGGTTGACAAAATTCTAGCGCTAACCTTAGATGATGCTTTCTAGATCTTGTGGTGGATTATCTTGGAATTTCTCTTGATCTTGGTATGGTTTTCTACTATTATGCTATCATTTTTCCAAGTCAAGTATTGTTATGCTAGGAGTTGGGTGGGTGGTATAAGGGCATACACCCCCACCAGAGTCTTCATCATTTTGTTGCTCCATCTCATTGATTATACAAGGGTTTGCTAAGAGAAGTATAAGGGAATACACCCTCTTATCCTAAACCCTAGCTAGAGAAACTTGCCTTGGGAAGTAAAAGGGATTACACCCCCAAGGAGGTAGCTTCTATAGATTTTGTTTATTTGATACCATTAACCCAATAGTAAAGGCACTAGTCATACTTTTTTGCATTGGAGATATTAAATCATTTCCTTGGGAAACACAATTTTTGGTCTTTTGAAAGGTTTCTTGCTTGAAGTTGATTTGACTCATTGAGAGGAGTCTTCCCCTACTAGGGAATCCCCTCTGTCCCACTATTTCTTGCTTCTGTTATAGAATTACATAGTCAGCCATTAGGGTTGCAGAAACCCTAACTCATTTGCTCGAATAACTCTCTTATCAACCATTCGATTTTGCTCAAAGTTTGCACACCTTTTCTCCTTGGTCTAATGCACTTTTTGGAAAAGTTTGAGGGGATTTAAGTGGCTAATTTTATTTTTGTAATAAATTAAATGTTACATCCATAAGGCAGATATAATTTGCTGCAGACAAGTGTTTACAACAACCTTATCTTTTATGCTAAGAATATTGGGTTTTCATCTTGAGTTTAGCTGGTCATTTACTAGTCTTTCTCTTGCATTTTCTACTTGATATTTAGCATATATTGAGAAACTTATAGTACCATTTTATTATTGATATATACTGTTATATGTTGTTGCAAATTAGGGACAACAAGATTAACTTTCTGATCCAACTAACATACATCATTGCAAAGTGTATTTTCTTGTGTCTCAGGCAGGTATTTCATCATTTGCAGGTTACTCAACATACTTGGAAACCCTTAGACCTTCCCAAGACTTCATTCCACACTTTTCACTCCACTTAGAATTTACCTCTAGGGCTTCATTTCCACTTCCCTTTATCTCCATCTCAATCCCCCTAGGGTCACCAATATTTCCTCCCTAGAGTGACCTAGTCACCCTGAAAGTGTGGGACCTACATCGAGGTGACATTGGGTGTAGGATTCTGATGTTGTAGCACTTGATTTGTGGTTGGTTTGGGATTTTCCCAACCTACAACTTGTGTTATAAAATTTTGGTGTCGCTTCTGGGGAAGATTTTGAATCTTCTTCGCACCCTAAACGACACTTTGGTAAGAGATCCCAAATCATTTCCCTTATCTTGCCTGGCGATTCCACCCAAGGGATGTTCCCTTTCCACTTTTCTCGATGAGCTCATCTTGAAGCTCATATGGTGAATCCACCTTCCCAAAACCATTTCTTTCCCTCTTTCCCCCTTTCCATCATTTGATGAGCCTTGATCTCATCTGGAGACTCTATTGAGGTGTCCTTTCAGTCAATGGAAATATGGCACCATGGGATGAACCCCCATTCAGAAATGGTCATGCCTTGAAGAAGGAACTTTTACAGATGGAAAAGGAAAAACTACCAATAAAGCTGTTGAGGAAATGATGAATCGCATAAGAGAATTATTTCCTACCCTTTATAATGAAGAAGTATACGAAGAACAGACATATGAATAAAGTCATCAAGAAGAGAACACAATGAGTTTTGACCCTTTCGAAGACCTTGATGATGCTTTATTCCATGACCTTGAAAATGAAGAAGTGTCGGAGGAAACTTTGGATATGACAGATCCGCTTGAATAAAAGAAAGCAAAGAACCATGCACTCAGAATCAAGCCTCTTGTCATAAAGAGGTGATGGAGGGGCCTGTCTATAAAAAGAAAGAAAAATTATGATAAAGCGCAACATATTGAGGTACCACTATCTTTGATCTCGCTTGGTGAAGGCAAGGTTGTCCAACCTTGTTTGCCTCCTAATGTTGAAGAAGCGATCAGTTTCGATGATGAAGGTCCAATTGAAGATGTCCAAGCCTCTGCTCCTCTTGTGCACGAAGACGAAAATATGGTCATTTTTAGTCATACTGATTGTCTTATGAAAGTACCCTTAGTTATGGTTGATGATACTATAGATACTTTCATATAGACACAGATGGGATCTTAGTTATCTCAAATTTGATAGAGACCCCATTTATGACATTGAGGGTAGCTCTCAGGAAGAGGGGGTGTCATCATCAGAGAAGTGGTCCTCATACATATATGACTCAGATTTTTGGTTTCCTAGTGATGATATGGTTACATATTTGTTCCACCCCTTCAACGATGACTTGTCACAACATACTCAGAGTGATCTTCAGTCATCCTTTGGTACATACCCTTTTGAGGATGCAGATTTGTTTTATGAGGACTTCCAAATGTTGTTCACATATTTTGAGGAATACCAGGATGTGGCCACCTCAGAGAAGGCATAGTTCATTCTTCAAAGCATAAGTATTTTCATTTTGGATATTTCCATGGAGATTCACAAGGGAAGAGGCGGTGTTTTTCTACACCTGAGAATGTTCCTTACCTCTTGTCCTCTTCTCCAAGAGACCATGCAGTATTCTTGATATCTCTTGTTTCCTCTCAGTCCTCAACAAGCAGTGAGTCTTTGTGTGCAGATGAATATGAGCCTTCGTATACATATAGTATCCCCCTTCAGAGATGGATTGATCAGTCTTGTGGCTAGACTTTCAGGCGAGATGATTGAGCTGATGGTTTCTCTTTCCAACAAGATTTACTCCCTCCCACCCATCTTCATGAGTTTTATTTCATGATCAATTATATGTATGTTTATACTCATGATTATTATGTTCTTAACTTATCTTTGTTGTATTATATGATTAAGCACAAGGGAAGATACTTTGATGAGATGATCGAATGGTTGCACTGGTTGTATGACTTCACATGACATCATCTAGCATGTGATATTCAGGGCCCCAAGGCCCCAGGTAAGTAGGTAAGTCATCTTGTTTTCCCCTACATATGCATCTTGATTTCTCATACTAGTTTAGGTGCATTTCATTTTCATTTTTCTCTACTTGCATATTGATTTCATGCTTAGCTTATAATTTTTTGAAAAAATGTCAAGATTTTCTTTTTTCTAGCTTAGTTGGTTTGGATTATGATCATATGAGAACAAGGATGAGTAGGCCATCCTGCACTTGATAGTTTGATGTTTCCTTGCAGGCACAACTCTACTAGGAGATACTGCAATTTTCATGCACTCTACAACGAGCACATGTCCCCAAGTAGGAGCTAGATGTTATTTCCATTTTGTGGATAACTAAGGAGATCATGTCTAGAGACCCCGAGGTTGCAGATATGGAGTGTCGAGAGACTACATGACCAACAATACCCTTTTGTACAGATGGAAAAACCACTCACCACCATAGATGGTCACAATTTTGCATATGGCATCCACCACACCAACTGGCTTCTGGAATGTAGTGGGCCTTGCTCCATGAGGTACAAGTCAATATTATGGTGAGCATCATTTCAATATTTAAGCCATTTGATTATATTGTATCTTAGATTGATCTAGATTTCATGATATCTGCTTGGAAATTATGCCTTTTTCCCTGCTTCACCTTGGTGGTTGACATTGTGCCCTAGTAAGTGGTTTTCCTTGGGGATGGTTTTGCTACTGGGAACTCCCTTAATGAGCCATCATACCATTCCCAACCATACTTACCACTTTCCATCATTGTTCCCCTCCATTTCCTTATCTCTTGGGATTTTAGGGTGTATTAACCCAAGAAGGGGTTGTCCCTCATTCTATGGGAAGAAGGGGCTAAAGGCCCAGAGGGGTTGGTGTTAGGTAAAAGATAAAAGCCTTGTATAAACATTCCAGATGCTTTTCCTAGGGATCACCCAAGAAAGAAATGAAACACTTATCTTTGAATAAAGAGGACCCAAAATATAATAAAGAATTCTTAAAAGGTTAGTTGAAGGATATGAGGTCTCATCACGAGCTGACCTATCATGTCTATGAATATCTAGTGGTATGAAATTACCATCATCTGGTCACCAAACCAAGGTAATGGCTCTCAATTGCATGGCTGAGAGAAACATGGTCTCATCACGAGCCAACCTTCTCATTTCCATTAGGTGTTTTTGGGTGACATTGCCATCATCTCGTCACCACGCTAGTGCAGTGACCTTCAACCTCACCTTATGCTATATTGAAATAAAATAAAGAAAGAAATATAAAAGGAAATTGATGGGCTTGGAAAAAGTGCATTGTAGATGAAGGTACCACACACCCTCTACAAAGGCACCCATGAATGAGACACTACAACCCCTTTTATGTCATGATCCCTATGCCCATTGAGTCTTGACCCCAACCACTTCATCTACTTTACATGGCTTAGAGAGGGATCTCTTGGAAAACGCTCCTTGACCTAGGGAAAGACCTACCCAATATGACACCTCATCAACCCTCCCATACTCAAGCTTGAAAAGTCACATAATGTCTTTGAGTTGTTAATTGTTTGATATGGTGATCTTTTTTTTTTTTATTGTGTCTGGAGGAATCAGCAACTAGTTGGGCACGTGCTCGCGTTACACGTGGCCGTGTTATCCAACCGCTACCCCTATAACCTCCAGGTGTGCCCACGATGCCCCTTACGCGGCACACAAGGTAAGTCGGGGGGAATTGAACTCGAAACCTCATGGAACTTCATTTTCACGGCACTTGCCAATTGAGCTGCCCCCCCGGGGGCTTGATATGGTGATCTTTGATGCACATGATTAGATGAATTATTTATTTATTGGATTTTCTTACCATGATGTTGTGACTTGAGATCCTTGGAGGGCATGCTCATTGGTCTTTGCAAGACCTAATTGGTGGATAGTTTTGGGAGAACAAGCCTATCTTGGGCTTCCATGGGGCTACAAGCCCACATGTTGGATGCGAGAGGCCTGCATTCCATATGAGAGAGATCAAACTTGGATGACCTTGATGATGACTTGGAAAAACTATCCCACCCCTTACTTGCCAAACGATTTTCCCAAGAGGGGCAAAAAGTTCCACTTTTGAGCTTGACGTCATGATCTTGGGGGCTAGGGCATGGTGGTGACGTGCCACTCTTTTGACACATGGACGTTTGAGGAGGAGAAGGGTATTTACCATGACGAGAGTGCTTAGATGCTTGACATGTGGCCTTTGGAGGCCTATCCATGCTTCTCCAACACCAAGGACTTCCTCAAAGTGGCAAAACGTTCCCTAAAGGGGTGACGTCCTCCTAAATTAGGGTTTTATTTTTGCAAAAAGTGAAATTTTAAGTGAATTGTTTAATATTACTTTGTTTAGGGGGGCAGATTAGGAATGTTGACCCCTAATATTGTGTTTTACTCTTTAATTTGTGAACAAGCTATGTTAGCTATATTTTGTATAAATAGAGATCATAAGATCTCATTTTAAACATAATTCTCCCTCTTGTGAGAGGCCTTGGTCTGAAATTTGCGCCACACTTGGTTCTTTTCATCTCTTGTACATTTTTTTATGGTTATATATTAGTGAATGGTTGATGGAAGTCTAGCGCTAGCCTTGGATGATGCTTTCTAGCTCTTGTGGTGGGTTATCTTGGCATTTGTCTTGATCTTGGTATGGTTTTCTACTATTATGCTATCATTTTTTCAAGTCAAGTATTGTTATTCTAGGAGGTAGGTGGGAGGTATAAGGGAATACACTCCCACTATAGTCTTCCTCATTTTATTGCTCCATCTCATTGATTATACAAGGGTTTTCTAAGAGAAGTATAAGGGCATACACCGACCTCTTATCCTAAACCCTAGCTAGAGAAACTTTCTTTGGGAAGTAAAAGGGCTTACACCCCCAAGGAGGTAGCTTCTCTAGCTCTTGTTTATTTGACTATATTTAACCCAATATTAAAGTCACTAGTAATACTTTTTTGCATTGGAGATAGAAAATCATTGCCTTGGGAAACACAATTTTTGGTCTTTTGAAAGGTTTCTTGCTTGAAGTTGATTTTCCTCATTAATGGATTCTTCCCCTACTAGGGTGTCCCCTCTCTCCTACTATTTCTTGCTGATTTTATAGAATTACATATTCAGCCATTAGGGCTGCAGAAACCCTAACTCATTTGCTTGAATAACTCTCTTATCAACCATTGTATTTTGTTCAAAGTTTGCACACCTTTTCTCCTTGGTCTATCACACTTTTTGGCAAAGTTTGAGGGTATTTCAGTGGCTGATTTTCTTGCTGTAATACATTAAATGTTACATCCATAAGGATGATATAATTTTCTGCAGAAAAGTGTTTACAATAGCCTTATCGTTTATGCTAAGAATATTTGTTTTTCATCTTGAGTTTAGCTAGTCATTTAATAGTCTTTCTCTTGCATTTTCTACTTGATCTTTAGCATATATTGAGAAGATTATAGTACCATTTTATTGCTGATATATACTGTTATATAGTGCTGCAAAATAGGGACATAAATCTTAACTTTCCGATCCAATTAACATACATCATTGCAAAGTGTCTTTTCTTGTGTCTCGGGCAGGTATTTCATCATTTGAAGGTTACTCGACATACTTGGAAACCCTTGGACCTTCCCAAGACTTCATTCCACACTTTTCACTCCACTTAAAATTGACCTCTAGGGATTCATTTCCACTTCCCTTCATCTGTATCTCAATCCCCCTAGGGTCACCGAGATCACCTCCCTAGAGTGACCTAGTCACCCTTAAAGTGTGGGAACTACATCAAGGTGACATTGGGTGTAGGATTCCCAAGTTGTAGCACTTGATTTGTGGTTGGGTTGGGAATTTCCAAACTACAACTTGCGCTATATTAGACTTCACTAAGATGCCTTGGTGAGACATCACCTAGGATAGTGGGTTCAGTCTTTCATGGATTTCAACTTTGGGGTCCAGGAGAGGAGAGTGTAGTCTAAGCATGGTGATCAGACAATTATGATCAGAGAGTGCTACGTCACCATGATGGTTCCTCCCAGAGATTATCTTGGGACCCTAGGATTATAGTGTTTGAGAATCGATAGTTGATACAGATGAGAGGGCTAGTCTTCGCTTTCTGGAGTTTACTCCTAGAGTGGATAAGATTGGTTTATTGGAGGAGCAGTCTTCTTAGGAGTCAACCGAGTTTCTACAGCTTAGGATTTCTTGGATTATTAGGGACATTCAAGGGGGTTCTTATGTTATCACCTTGCATATTAGGACTATGGGTAGAGGGTGCTTCACATATTATAGACTAGTTTGGGACCCTGGTGACTTTACCACTTACAAGAAAATCTGAGAGAGGTTCTCATGGAGGGACTTTGTGAACATTGCGTTGGGACATATGGGGGAGTATACGACTTGTCAACAGAGCAGGTTGGGCCACACAAATCCAACATGGTTGATGTAGTCTTTTCCCATTTTAGGGCCAAGGTGGGAGGACATGTTGTTATATTTCATCATAGGTTTACCGAGTGTGTAGAGAACATATTGTATGTGTGGAGGGATTGACTAGTTATCAAAGTTCATGCACTTCCCGATGATTTCTTCAGAGTATGGGGAAACATGGGTGACATAGCTATTTCTTGGGGAAATGTTTAGAGTTCATGAGCAGCCTAGAGTCATTATTAGTGACCAGGAAAACATGTTTCTTAGTGCATGTTGGTAGGAGATGTTCATGTTTTAGGCACAGGTTTGACTTCCAATACTAGTTTATACCCTCAAATGGATGGTCAAGCAGAGATGGTGAACCAATATGTTGAGAGGTATCTACATGACTATGTGAGGTCATGGATAGACTGGTTACATTTAGGTGATAATTGTTGTGATACCACTCATCATAGTTTGTAGTCCACCCAGATTCAACAGAGGATGTATGCAGACATGCATAGGATGGAGCACAACTTCGATATTGGGGATGTGGATTTCTTGAGGGTGTAGCCACATAGACTATTTCCATTGAGGAGAGGTGTCACTAAGAGGATGAGGTCGCACCTATGTGGCCCTTAAAAGGTGATTCAGAGAGTTGGAGAGGTAGCTTATGAGATAGATTTTCCATAACATAGCCAGATTCATAGTATTTTATGTGAATCATGCCTCGAGAAGGTGTTGCGGCCATGGGTTACCACTTCCACAGAGTTACTACCACTAAATGAGAGGGGACGGATCATACTAAATCCCAAAGAGGTTTTTGATGTTTGGGAGAGGATATTGAGGAACATAGTGACTAGGGAGTACCATATTAGGTGGCGAGATTGGTTGGTAAGGGATGCCACATGGGGGAGTGAGAAGATTTTGCAACATCCTGGTTTGTGGTTGCTTGAGGGAAATAAATATTATGAAGGGAGGACTGTGATGTCCCTTTCCAAGTGATCACTCTATGTGGATGATGTAGTAGAGTTAAATACTCCCGTAGGTTATATACAACAAAGAAAAAGGGGTCAAGGTGGTTATTTGATGTCACTTAGGCATAAAATGTTATATTTCTAAAATGACATTAGGAAAAATGGAAAAAGGGTTATAAAGTGACATTTTGACTAATAGTCAATTAAACATTAGAAAGGTCACTTTAATATTTTAAGTTGAAAGGGTCACAAAAAGGTAAAAGGGTCAAGGAAGGGTGAATGAAGAGTCATAAGAGGAGGAGGGTTCACCCCTTGGCCATTATGAATTGTTCATTTGATTATTTACCTTTTTGGCTTGGAGATAGGGTTTTGGAGATAAACCCTAAGATAGAGATTGGGTTCGATGGTGGTACTATCCCCCCTAGACAGTCGTGGAGGAAAGATCATAATCTGATCTTCTCATTATGCTTCATTGTGACACAATTTATCATCTTAGTAGTGGAGTTTTCTTACTTGGTGGTTGAGGTTTGCTTTATGAGAGTCGAGTTGCTCACTTGGGGATAGAATATTCCTTGTTGGGCCTCTTTCATTATTTGTTGGGTGATTTTCCTTGTTGAGACACCAAGTTTATATCTATGGGGCCAAGTTCCTTCTTGTTGGCCGATGTTCTGATCAAGAGGGAAAATCTACAACTGTGGGAGGTCGCGTTTTAAACAAACACATGGAGCAGAAGTAGATAATTATTTTTACAAGAACATGGAAATTATATTTTTCTATCAGTTGTTACAGGATATGATAGTTCAAAAAGGGAAAAGACTGCAGCCAAGAAGGAATTGAAGAAGAATACCAAAATAGCAATGGATTTCATCTGGGAAGGATTACCTAATCCGGTAAGAGAAAAGGTTGGTAAATATTCATCAGCCGAAGAACTTTGGGATACGTTACAAGACATATATTCTTAACCCATCGTAGATTCATAAAATGCCAAAGAAGATGCAGATACAGATCAACAAGAATTATGTTCACCATGTCAAACAGATTTAGAATATGAAGAGTACATAATCACCAAAGGTATGTTGTTTTTCTTTAATTGTGAAAAACACAAACATCTTGAAATAGAATGCCATGAAGGAAATGAGACAAAAAAACTAATTGAAAAGGAAGACAATTATGAAGCATAATTGATTAGTGCTTTAGATAAACTAAGAGAAGAAAACAAGTCACTCAAGAAAGAATTTACGAAACAAAAGGAAAGTGTTCACATTTTTGAAGAAGCCCAACAGGTCATCGAGAACTTAAGAACTCATCTAGAAGAAGCCATAAAGATCGAAGAAAATCTTGAATATCAAAAGTAGTATTTGGAAGCCAACATAGAAGCACAGAAGGAAGAAGCAAAAATGAGAGAGAAGATATTGACAGAGCATCTTAAGGAAAGAACTAACGATCTAAACCAACTTGAGGCAAAGTTTGGTCAAGAAGAGAAAGGACTTGAAGAAGAAATAATCACATTAAAAATTCAACTTGAAGAAGCGAAAAGAACAAAAGAAGTCATGAAGTCTTAGATAATGAAGAAAGAAGAATAGGTTGAGAAGCTTGAAGAAGAAGTTGTCACATTGAGAAGTAAAATCGTTAAGCTCAACAAGAACATTGAAGAGACATAAACATCCACATAAGTTATAGAGAATGAAGAGAAGCACTCTAGGTTTCTAGAAAAGAAGAATGAAGAAAATAGAAAGAGTTATGCAGCAGTACTCAAAGGAAGGAATCATGGTCAACTCGAATCTAAGAAAACTATTGAAGATACATATTCAAGAAGACCATCCATGTTCAAGCCACAAAGAATCTTCAATCATGATCATGATCAGTCAAGGAAAAAATTCAAAAGGACTAGGCCACAAAGAAGATCATTCACTCCCAGGTATGCAAATTTATTTTATGGTCATTTTTTTTTATTGTACTAATTTTGAACATAAGGTTGCAAATTGCACGGACCATAAAAGAAATGTTCAAGCAATAAATGCCTATGTGGCCCCACGTAACATTGAATGTTATAGATGTCATAACTATAGACACATATCTAGTGATTGTAGAAGCATGATCGATACTTCCATGAAAGAGAACACTGATATCAGATGTAAGAAAGTATGGATAAGAAAACACGAAGAACAAGTGAACAAAGACCAAGTCCCATAGATCGCAAGATTGGTAATAAAATGAGATGAAGAAAATTCTACAGAGAAAAAGAAAGATGTCAGATACAGAAAGGTTTGGAAAACAACTAAAAGAAAAGAAGGACATGTAAATAAGGAACAGGTTCAAGAGATTGTACTTTCAGGCATTGTAGTGAAAGATGAATCCACAGATAAAAAGAAAGAAGTCAAAGCTCAGAGAGATGATGAATCTACCAATGAAGATGATGATGAATACACATCAGAGAAGGAATTTTTCTGAGCCATACAACTTAGATACTCCCAGGTAACATGAATATTAGACAGGGGGAGTCTATGTGATAGCTGTGACATACCAAAGAACCATCCTTTGAGAAGCTTGTAGAGTTTGAATAGACAGATCCAGAGCAGTCAGTTAGCAGAAGTACAATCAATTGTAGTAGTGAATACTTCATGATAGTACGGTGATAAATGGGTCCATATGTTGTGCAGTGGATTCTTGGACAGTATGGACATAGATGGATTCATAAGAACACTCAGCAGGTTTGGACTGATATGTGACAGTGGACGAGAGCATGGATTCATAGATTGGTTCAGAGAGTGGTTTAGAGACAAAGGAACATTATCATAATGGATGGAAATTACACAAGAAATGGCTCGAACAATGATAATGGATTCAAAATTGAAAGATATGTTTTGGACACATGCAGTGCATACAATAGTTCACATTCAAAATAGAGTAATGATCAGAAACAACAATGAAAAAAATCCCTACGAGCCATGGAAAGGAAGACCAACAAATGTGAAGCACTTCAGAGTATTTGGAAGAAAATGCTACATCAAAAGAGAAGATGGCAGAATGGGAAAGTTTGACTCTCGTGTGGACAAAGGAGTACTTGTTGGCTACTCAAGTACAAGGAAAGCATACAAGTGTTACAATATGAGGTTGATTTTTTTTTTGGAAAACATCAATGTAACAATTGATGAAACAGGTGGAAAAGATTTAAAGGAAGAAGAAAATGAATCAATGGAACAACTTTATGAAGAAGAAGCAGAAGATGAAGAATAAGTCTACATCAAACAATCAGAAGGATTTCAGCTTTTAGAGAACGCAGATTACATGTGAAAATTGAATAAGGCCTTGTATGGTCTAAAACAGGCTCCTAGAGCATGTTACTCTAGACTGGATAAACATCTACAATAGGCAGGGTTCAGAAAAGGAAGTGCATAAAACAAACTCTACATCAAGAATGATTTTGAAATGTCATTACTCAGAGAACTATCCTTCTTTTTGGGTATTCAAATATGTCAAAGCAACCAAGGAATTTTTAGTTCTCAAACTAAGTACATCAGAGAAAGTCTAAAGAGGTTCGGAATGGAAGATTGCAAACCAATTACCACTCCTATTCAAACCAGTTGCAAGTTCAACAAATATGATGATTAAAAGTCTACAGACCAGAGTAATACAGGTCAATGATTGGTAGCTTACTATATGTGACAACATCTAGACCAGATGTAATGCAGGTAGTTGGACGTGTCACAATTTCAAGAAACACCAAAGGAATCACATGTCTTAGAAGTGAAGAGGATTTTCAAATATCTCAAAGGAACATAAGAGTTTGGATTATGGTATCCAAAAGAAAAGGATCTATCACTTATTTCCTACACAGATGCATATTGGGCAGGTTGCATTGATGATCGATGAAGCACCAATGGAGCAACGTTCTACTTGGGTGAGTGTTTAGTATCTTGGCTAAGAAAGAAACAATAATCAATATATTTATCTACAGCCGAAGCAGAGTATATTGCAGCAACATGATGTTGTAATCAGGTTCTATGGATGAAACAAACTTTGATAGATATATAGATTGAGTATGATGAGCCCATTCCAATCTATTTTGATAATACAAGCACCATAAGTATCTCAAAGAACCCGGTGATGCACTCCAAGATAAATCACATTCCAATCAAGTATCAATTTCTATGGGAAAATGTTTTAGAGAAGAACATCAGAGTTGAATATGTGGGCACAAAATAACAAGTGGCAGGCATATTTACAAAACCGCTTCCATGAGAAGCCTTTGAGTATATTCGCCAGAGACTCAGAGTAATTTCTAATCTAAAATGAATGCTTTTGAATGCTTATCTTATATGTCTTATATTTACACGAGGAAGCACCATAAGGAGGACGATTCAGTTCGGGAGATCAGTTCCAGGAAGAGTTCAGTCAGGGGGAGTATCCCCAAGGAAAGTTCAGTTAGGAGGAGCATCCCAGGATGGAAATATACCTTTTCCATTGATGACAAAGGGGGAGAGACTTATCAGATGCAAATCACAGAGGCATGGTTCCAGGGGGAGCGATGGTCATAGGAAGAGCATGAGTGACATGACTTCAGTATTTCATCAGAGTGTTGCCATCAATGCCAAAGGGGGATATTGTTGATTAATTGGGTTGGTTGTCATTGATTTCAACCCTTGAAGAAAGTCCGATAGCGAATTCCGGTAGCACAAAGGTTTGGGTAATGGACCCAATTTTGTTTGATGGATAATGGTATAAGTTTTGATATATTTGCAGGTAAAACTATTCTAGATGGATAGTACATGTCATGCCATTTCCGATGGTATGTGGAATGCCACATAACTCCTCACGGTTAGAGATTTATGTTCATGTGAAGTTGGAGAACCCTCACGAGTCATATAGAAGCCCCATAAGGTCAAAGTAGTCAAATTGTTTGCAAAGAAGAAATTATTTAAGTAATAAAGTGAAGTGATGAGTGTACTATAAGTCAAAGAGGATGCAAAAGAAATTATTTAAATAATAAAGTTAATGGAGAACTTACTAATTTTGGAAAGTGGTTAAGTTAAGTGGACAAGTGGTTATAAGTGGGTTAAGATGGTTAGAAGGTAACCCCTTGAGGAAGCTACATAAAAGTATAAACAAAAGGCAAGGGTCTGTCATTCAAATCACACTTGAATATCATTGAATATCTATTTTTGTGAAAGGTTATTTGGGCAGGTATTATTGATAAAGAAAAAGTGTGGAGGGAAAACTGTGGTAGCAAAAGTGCAACAGGAAAACTACGACAGAAAAAGTGCGGCAAAAAAATTGCAGCAGAAAAAGTGTGGCAGAAAAAGTGTGGCAGGAAAAGTGCAGCAGAAAAGGTGTGGTAGGAAAACTGTGGAAGGCAAAGTGCGGCAAGAAAAGTGCAGTAGAAAAATCACAGCAGGAAAAGTGCAGTAGAAAAACCACAACAGAAAAATCACGACATAAAAATTGCGGCAGTGGATTCACGACAACAGAATGCTACAAGAAGAAAAAAAATGGTATGGTTTTCATATGTGTAGTGTTGAATTTATGAATCAAGTTGAAGGTTTGCCTTGTAAATATGTTGGATGCCCTCTTGGGAGTTTATGGCTTGCTGTAAAGTTGATCTGAGGCAGATCTACTGAAGTTTAGTATTGGTTCATGTTTGAGGGATTTTGGTTGAGGTATGTTGCTAAAGTTATTTGTACAGATAAAGGGTGTATAACAATGAGGTTCTAGCACATGGTTTGAGGTACAGACTTGTGGTATAGTGTTTGAGGTATATGTGATCATATCAGATTGGTTGATGATTATACAGTGAGAGGTTTCTCAGTGACATATTCAGTTTCAACATTTGGCACTTATATTTCAGGGTGGTTGGACGGGGCAAGGATAGGTGGTTGTAGCCACCTTCTGGTTGTAGCTGGAGAACATAGGGGGTTGTAGTCTCCTTCTGGTTGTAGCCAGAGAATTGGGGAGTTGGAGCTTCCATCAGGTTGTAGCCTGAGAAAATAGGGGGTTGTAGCCTCCTTCTGGTTGTAGCCAGAGAATTGGGGAGTTGGAGCTTCCTTCAGGTTGTAGCCTGAGAAACTAGGGGGTTGGAGCCTCCTTCCAGTTGCAACTGGAAAACAAAGGAAGTCGGTGCCTCCAATGAATGTAATTCTTAAAGACATATAAGAAAAATCATTCTGTGGTTTTCTCCCGCTTTGGGTTTCCACGTAAAACATTGGTGTACTGTGTATGTGTGTGATTTCTCATTTGTTCATTGTTTATTTACTTTGCAACTATTGGATGATAATGCTACATTGATATAACACTTGCATTTTATGGTGAAAAATGATTATACTGCGCTATTACTGATTCACTCCCCCTCTCAATAATCCAACAACAACCATTATCACAACCAACCTACTGTGAACAAATTCCATCCAGTTGTGCCATCCATTATCTCAGGATTTCAAGTTGGAATAATGAGTTATTTACTGTTGTAATAGTTTAGTTTTGAAGTAATAATAAGTAAATAATATTTGACCCATTTTCCTAGCTGTTGGTAAAATCTTTTCTATTCTAGTTATTGTTGTCTTATTTTATTTGTCAAATACATTTCAAAGGGGTTGCAAACAGTTGGTAAAAATGTCCACGACAAAAAACACATCATAAACTACACAACAAACTATTTGATGGAGTACAATAGCCACATAATCACATAAAGGCAAACAATAGACCATAAATATTTATAACAATAGTTCGGTGGGACATTACAGTGGTATCATAGCTGGGTTTCTTGCTTCCCCTAGGGGAATTAAGAGAAAGGACATTTCAAATTGCATTAATTGAGTGACCAACACTTAAATTTCTCAAATTTCAGTAGTGGTAGCAGGGAATCAAGGAGGATGGAGACCTAGGAGGAAGTCAAAATAGAAATTGTGCAAGCCATGAAGGGATATTAAAATAATCTGACAAGGTTGTTAGAGAATCCTATGTGGAAGGATCCATGCTTATTAGTTGATAAGAAGGGATAAAAGTCCAAATCTAGAAAGGTTGATGAAGCCAAAAACTCACCTCATGATGGGGGTTTGGCATAATCACAGGTGGACTTGCATGCATCTAGTCATGTGGAGGATGTGTGTAATGAGGATGACGATGCAAAAACATCTAGTATACCTTTAGTGTTGTCCTATGAGGCCCATAAAACTAGCGCACATGATGCATAGGTTGATGGAGCATATGGTGAAGTGTCCCAATCAGCCAATGTTGAGGATTCAACATCATACCTTAGTAGTTATACTTATGATGACGAGGGTGTTCTAGAACCTAAGTATGATGAGGATTCAACGCCTTATCCTCTCTATGATACGTATGATGATGTAGGCATGATTGTACCTAAATATGATGAAGGTTGTGTATTTGAAAAATTACCGTGGGATATGGATCCATCTTCTCAGGAGCCATACATGGAGGATAACAAAGGAGATGTTGATTTTGGAGGTAAAAACAAATCATAGGTTTTGTATGGCGGTGATAGTGCACATGAGTCCCATCATTTGACAGGTCAATTTACGGTAAGTGAAGATTGCATGGTATCATCTAGTGAGTTAGTTGTTGTTGATGGGGATAGTATCATAGTATTCTTATAGATGAAAGAAAAAAAAAAAATATATAGTGTGATAGCATATACCATTTGGATGAAATTGATAAAAGTCCCTTAGCATCGCGTGATTTGGAGGATCAATTATTGGTCATAGAGGTGAAAATTGTACAAGTGTTGACAAGGGTAGATGGTGCTCATAGGTTCATTGAAGATCTTATTTGGAAAACCCATATGGAGGAGAGCCAAAAAGGAGTTGCAAGTGGAGTCACTAGTGAACAATTGCACATAATAAAAGAAGCACTAGAACGAATGAAATCATATTACTTGCATTTATTCATGGATAGGGATCTTGCTCTCAAGTTTGTTGAAGACAAGGAAATGGAGGTTGAGGAGATTTGTTACAAGTTGAGTTTGACATGCTCTTCATCACTTATAACAAAAAATCAATCATCTTTGGAAGTCGTGACACATGAGGGCGTGAGTGACACTCATGGTTTGAGGGAGGAGCCTATTTTGATGATCTCATAGGAGGATCATTCAGAGTTGCAAGTACTTGAGGAGAGTCTTGAATCAGATGTTTTGATTATGCTCTCATATTTCATGGTGAAGATCATGAGTCGTTTCTTTTGGAGAGCCCATTAAAGGCTCAAGGCTTTGCTACGTAGGAGATAATTGAGCACACTCCTTGTGGACCAACCAACAAGGAAGTATATGCATCCATGGATTGGGTGGACATGTATATGACAGATATGGACACACTCTAGGATACAAGTTTAGTTGACATCAATAAAATGTTGGATACATTAGCGCATACATGATAGTTGATGGTACATGAGGATACATTGGTATGCAACAATATACATGGGTATACACTGGCACATGGTGGTTTACAATGGAGTTTTGGAGTGTTTCCTCCAGGGAGACATCCTAATAGAGAAATTGAGCATACCATTTAGTTTGATTTACCCATGATCAATGAGGGGATGGGTGAGATTCATAGAGTAGTATATCCATCAATGATTGATCATCATTTGGGATATCATCATATGAGAGATAGGGAGAAGGATACTCACATGTCTACTTCCCTGACTTCATTATGAGTTCTTGGTCATGCCATTGGGGTTGACCAATGCACTAGTCACTTTCCAGTCTTGCAGAAGTGGTAGAGGCATCTATTATTGTTACTTGATGCCCTCATGGTATACAAAAAGACATGAGAGGATCACTACAGCCCAGTTGGATGAGATAGGGGATATTGTGGCCATGAAAGAGGTCTTTCATTTGGACCATGTGATCAATGTATAGAGTGCATAGGAGGAGATCCATACTCTATTGGATTGATTCAAAGATATTTCAGCAGTGGAAAAATTCCAATTTGGTGGTGGGATCCTAACATTCATTGGAGTGATAGATTGCTTTAGATGATGAGGATGATCGACAGGGTTGTGTCAGTGATTGGTCTGCATCATTGTGGGGATGTTGTGAGAGAATTTGTTGAGTTTTTTTCTATATGGCGAGGTATATTTTCCCTCTCGATAACCAAGATCGAGTCTATCTGTGGGTTGACAGACTTTGAATTCACTGAGATGCCTTGGTGAGACATGACCCATGATAGTTGGTTCAGTCCTTTCATGGATTTCAACTTGGGGGTCTAGAAGAGGAGACCGCAGTCTAAACATGGTGATCAGATGGTTATGATTAGAGAGGTGCAACGTCAACATGATGGTTCCTCGCGGAGATTATCTTGGGACCCTGGGATTACAATGTTTGACAATTCAAAAGTCGATACAAATGAGATGCAATATTCGAGATATAATATAATATGCAGAACATGAATATTTAGCAAGAAATGGCAGAACAACAATGATATGTCCATAACAAGACTAGAATAATACTAGAATAACACCAGAAAGAGAACCTTTATTAATGATAACAATTTTCACTTGCCTCTTTGAGGGGGAAACCTCCAACAAAGAAAATATCTATTACAATAATCTCCAAGACCCCAAAATATCCAATGCATCCTACTCTTATTTATACTAATTATACCTTCTAAGGAAACTTCTAGAGGAAGATATGTCTAGAATCGAAAGCTTCTATTAGGTCTTCTTACATTGAATTATTCTCCTTTATTTATTATACCTTATTAACTAATGTCAACCTTTATTACATAGAAAACATATCCTACTAACTAATGACCCATGGAGAGGGGTTAGGATCGGATCCTATCATTCCCTCCCCCTTCAAAAGCAACCTTGTCCTCAAGGATGCAGGTGTAGAAACTGCTGGAGTATGGTCGTTGGTTCCCAAGTCACATCCTTTGGTGATGTGTCCTTCCACTGGATCAACACTTTCTTGATAGTTATGCCATGTAGATGATGTTCACAGTGATTGAGGACTATGTCTGGTTGGAGCCAAAGGGATCCTTCTTCACCTAATTCTGAAAGGATGGTTTGGACTCTGCAATTCTATCCCACCACTTTCTTCATACAGGAACATGGAACACTGGATGGATTTTGGAAGTAGCCGAAAGGGACAATTTGTAGGCCACTGAACCAATACACTTGATGATCTGGTAGGGCCCATAAAACTTGGGTTCCAATTTGTGATGTCCATAGGATTTGAGAGATGTTTTCTTGTAAGGTTGGATTTGAATAAACACTTGATCGCCTTCTTGAAAAACCCTTTCTGAATGATGTTGTTCCACTTGTTGCTTCATGCGATTTTGGGCCATGCAGAGGTTATATTTCAGAGTCGCGAAGGTGGATGTGTGACATTGAAACATTGTATCAATATATTGGACCTTTGATGTGCCTAGAATATAGGTAGTGACTATAGGTGGGCATTGGCCATACACTGCTTCATATGGGGTCATTTTAGTGGACGTATGATAGGAAGTATTGCACCACCATTCTTCCAAGGGGAGCCATTGCACCCATTGGTGTTGTTTTTTACAAACATTTTTTGACCACTTCCTTTTGGTCTTCAAACTAGGGGTGATAGGTTGTGCTCATGTTTAGTTGGGTGCCTCCCAATTTAAACAACTCTTTCCAAAATGTTATTGTGAAAGTGGGGTCACGATCAGATACAATAGAGGTGGGCATGCCATGAAACTTGAAAATATGATCAAGGAAAAATTGTGCTACCAGTGTTGGTGTGAAAGGGTGGGGCAAGGAACAAAAATGAGCATACTTAAAGAGGCGATCAACCACCACCATGATGACAGACTTGTTCCCAGCTTTAGGAAGGCCCACTATAAAATCCGTGGATATTTCTATCCATATAGAAGTTGTAATGGGTAGGGTTTGTAGGGATCTTGAAGACTTGATAGTTTCACCTTTATTAGGTTTGAACACCTCACATTCTGTGACAAAGTGAAGGATATCCTTCTCCATGCTTGCCCCAAAAAAAAAAAAATGACGGGCATGAGAATATGCCTTCTGGAATCCTGAGTGACCCGCAATAGATGATGAGTGAAACTCATTTAAGAGCCTCATATTGAGTGTTGAATAGGGTGAGAGAACTAGACAATCCTTATATATGAGAATATTTTTCTTCCAAGTGTAGTCGATGGAAGGATTAGGGTCCTCCTGAAGGTGTTGAATTAAATTGGAGAGAGTCGGGTGTGTTAGCCACTCTTGGCGTACTTATTCAATCCAACCAGGGATCGATAAGGATAAGGAAAAGAGGGAGCCATATTCCTCATGTTGGTGTGATAATGCATTAGATACTATATTATCTTTGTCCTTTTTGTATATGATTTCATAATCATAACCCAACATTTTGGTCAGCCACTTATTTTTTTCTAGGGAGGATAGTTATTGCTCCAAAAAATATTTCAGACTATGGTGATATGTTTTGATCTAAAAATGATGTCCAAAGAGATATAGCCTCCATGTTTGCATCGCATGGAGAATGGCCATAATTTTTTTTTCATACGTAGATCTACCTAGATTACAACCACTCAACACTTGGCTAGTAAAATCCAAAGGTCTACCATCTTGTGTGAACACTACACCTATACTAGTGTTAGAAGCATTTGATTCCACCACAAAGGTTTTGTTGAAGTTAGGCATTTCTAGGACACAAGTAGTGCACATGGCCCTCTTTAATTCTGTGAAGGATTTCTCAATAACAAGTGTCTAATGAAATGCATTCTTCTTAAGAAGGTCAGTCGATGGCTTAGCAATTTTGCGATAATGGTGGAAAAATTTCCTGTAATATCCCGTGAGACCAAGAAAAACCCTTAGGAGCTTTAAGGTCTTGGGTTGCATCTATTCCTACATAGCTTGTCTATTTTTTGGGTCCAATTTTACCCTTTCTCGACTGACAATGTGTCCTAAGTATTCCACTTCACTGGCTCCAAGTGAACATTTGGTCTTTTTGACAAACAATTAGTTTTCCTCCAACAAGTGAAGGAATTTTTCCACATGAAGAAGGTGGCTATCCCAAGTGTGGCTGTAAATGAGGATGTCATCAAAGAAAACCAAGACAAACTTCTGAAGGTAAGGTTTCAATAATTTATTCATGATACTTTGGAAGGTGGATGGGGCATTGCAAAGGCCAAAAGGCATGACCAAGAATTCATAATGTCCTTCATGAGTTCTAAAAGCAGTCTTCAGAATATCTGCCTCCTTCATCGAGATCTGGTGATAGCCAGAGCGAAGGTCTAATTTTGTGAATACACAAGCACCTTGGAGTTCATCCAACAGATCATCAATGACAAGAATGGGAAACTTATCTTTGATGGGAAGTTTATTCAGGGCATATGTGCCACATACCTTCTTTCTTTAAGACCATCACCACTGGTGAAGAATATGGGATGGTACTAGGGCGAATTACCCCCGTGTCCAGTAATTCCTATAATATCTTTTCTATTTCATTTTTATGAGAAAATGAATATCTGTATGGACGTACATTGGGGGGTTGAATTCCCAGAAGGAGAGGGATGTTATGATCATGCTCACCCCTAGAGGGAGGTAAGGCTGTGGGAATCTCAAAGACCTTGGGGTACTTGTCCAAGATAAGTTGCAGGCTAGGAGGAACTACCTGAGAGGCCTCTTCAGTGACCTGGATGGCATTAAATTGAGAAATCACACCATGGTGGCCTTTCTTCAACAGTTTTTCCATCCCGTGAGAGATGATGATTTCAGGAGAGCCCGCTTGGAGACCTCAGAGGGTATTGGGGTGAGCGTCTTGGGTGAAGCTCATATATAATTCTGGATAATTAATTGTGATTGGACCCAGAGTATGAATCCATTCCACTCCTAATACAATATGAAAAACACCCATGGAATTAAAGAACATGTGAGTTTTCAAGTATAATCACTCATTTGGAGTTTAACATTCTCACAACGGCCCCCACACTTAGTAGTACTACCATTAGCAACGATGATTTCAAAATTAGAAACAGGATGGAAAAAACAATGGATCTCATCAACAAGGCTGCGATGAATAAAATTAAGGGTGCTACCACTCTCAATCAACACCACCACCGACCGATGTTTGATGTATCCCTTGAGTTTCAATGTCTATGGGGCCGAAATACCTGAGAGTGCATGAAGCGATATGATGGGTTCCTCTGTTCCACAGGGGTTACAACTGAAGCTTCGGTGTGATCACTTGGTGGAGCCTCATCTGGGTCAAGAGCCTCATCTGATGGGATGTATTTAGAAGGAGAGGAAGTGGATGCATCAATCTAGAAGAAATTTTTTTCTCTACATTTATGCCCTGGTGAATACTTTTCATCACAATAGTAGAAAAGTCCTTGCTTGCAAAATTACACCATTTCATCTGGAGATACCTTTTGGACCTTCAATGTTCATGTCAGAGCTGGGTGAGCCCCGAGGCGAGGACGGGTGAGAACTGGAGCCTTCATGGGTGGGGCCTGAAGGATGGTCTCTGCTTCCTTTGTTGACATGCCTGCAACCAGGTAGGAGGATGATGCATGCTCACATGAGCCCAGATGGCTTCCTTTAAGCCACTGATAAAACATTCAAGGTAAAATGCATAAGATAAGCCCTCAGTCTGGATAGCCAACTATTCAAATGTTGTGATGAAATATGTGACTGATCCAGTTTGGTGCAGCTTGGTGATTCTACCCAAAAAATGTGATTCCCTATCAAAATGAGAACAAACTCCTTTAGTGAACATGTTCCAAGTGGGTATTCCTGAATAAAATTTCTTATGCCACTACCACCATTTCCATCGTTCTTGATATAGGTACAAAACCCCTACATGGAGTTGGTATCATCATCCTAAATATTATGGAGGGAGAAGTATTGTTCCATTTGAGAGACCCACCCTGCTGGGTTGGATCCATCAAATTTATGCATGTCAACTTTGGGCACCTTATTCCAAGAGCGTGGAAAACCCCAAGGGGCGTGGGAGGAATGAGTATTCTCATAATGGGAATGTTGAGGGTCCTATGCATTGGCCTCTACCTGCTTAACGTTTGTAAATGGATGCATGGATTCATGGATATCCGCTTGGATTGTTGTAGGGAAGGATTCGTTGATTGTTTCTTGTATGGTAGCAGAGATGGATTCCATTCACGTTTCTAAGTTGGACAACCTAGTCTCTTAGTCTTCTTGGGTCTAATATCGGATGGTTGGCATGGTAGCAACTTAGGTAGTAGATGAGGTGTCAGGACGTAAATCGGGACCACAAAAATTGAGATGTACTATGGTGATCAGGACAAAGAGAGGATTCCAATGGGATAGGTTCCAAATAAGGGTGACGCGGAAAGGGGTGGGAACACAGAGAAAACAAAAGGGATTAAAAGTGAAAGGTACCACTACGATCGAAATGAAGAGAGGAATGCAATGGAATAGGTTACAAATAAGGGTGATGACGACCCTAGAATTGTTTTTTTTTACTCCTGTGGAGTTATACTCTGGCCTAAATACTTCTAAAGTGACAGAATTCCCAAATTCTCAATAATAAAAAAATGTTGGAGGGGAGTGTTTCTGCAGTGAAAAAATTTGACAGGGGCCAATTTGTAGTGCAATAGATCTATTGTTTCCATCCCAAGGGTTAGGGTTTATAGGGTGTCTACATTCAAGGGTTTTCCCTGTACTATAGCTCTCTTATATATGTGTGGGGTCCAACAGTAGTACTCGGACCAATATCTCAGGTAACCAAATAAGGAGGCTAGACCGTGCCCTTAGCCATACTACCCTACTACCTAGGTAATAGAGAGTCGCTTCCTGAATTTTGTTCTCGGTGATACTATAGCAGTCAGGTGGACAATCGATTTATCTACAGAGAGTTTCAGGATGCCTAGGTCGATCCATATATAGGTGTTGTCTGATGCACTACCACTCGAAGGGGTACCAACAAGGGTTACAATGGTGACCAACAGATGTGTGCTAAAGAACCACGAGTTTATGCATGTAACAATAGATCTTTGTAGCTTAAAGACGTCGGAATACGCCTCTACCATAGAAAAAAAATAACCCACAATTCTTGCCCGGGAAAGAGCTCTGATACCACTTGCAATATTCCAGATATAATATAATATGTAGAACATAAATGTTTAGCAAGCAATGGTAGAACAACAATGATTTTATGGAACAAGACCAGAATAATACCAGAATAACACCAGAAATAGATTCTTTATTAATGATATCAATGTTCACTTTACTCTTCGAGGGGGAAACCTCCAGCAGAGAAAATATCTATTACCATAAACTCCAAGAACCCAAAACATCTAATTCCTCCTACTCTTATTTATACTAATTATAACTTCTAATGAAACTTCTAGAGGAAGATCTTTCTAGAAGCGAAAGATTCTATCAGGTCTTCTTACATTGACTTATTCTCCTTTATTTATTAGGCCTTATTAAATAATGTCAACCTTTATTACATAGAAAACATATCCTAGTAACTAATGCTCATGGAGAGGGGTTAGGATCAGATCCTATCATGAGATGCCTAGCCTTCGATTTCTGGAGTTTACTCCTAGGGTGCATAGGATTGGTTGCTTGGAGGAGAGGTCTTCTGAGGAGTCGACCGAGTTTCTATAGCTTAGGATTGCTTGTCTTATCAGGGGAAGTTAGGTGGGTTCTTGTGTTAGCACCTTGTATATTATCACTATGGGTAGAGGGTGCTTCACATATTAGAGGCTAGTTTGGGACCCTGGAGAATTTACCACTTATAAGAAGATCTGAGAGAGGTTCGCATGGAGGGAATTTACAGATGTTGTGTTGGGACATATGGGGGAGTATAAGACTTGTCAGTAGAGCAGGTCAGGGCACACTCATCCAACATGGTTGATGCAATATTTTCCCATTTCAGGGCCAAGGTGGGAGGGAATGTTGTGAGATTGCATCACATTTTTACCGAGGGTGTAGAGCACAAATTGTGTGTGTGCATGGATTGACCAATTATCAAATTTCATGCACTTCCCGGTGATTTATTAGGATTATGGGACAACATGGGTGACATAGCTATCTCTTGGGGAAATGTTTAGAGTTCATGAGAAACCCACAGTCATTGTTAGTGATCGGGGAAATAGGTTTTTTAGCGCATGTTTGAAGGAGATGTTCATATCTGCAGGAACACGTTTTTCTTCCGATACTAGTTTTTACCGTCAAATAGATGGTCAAGTAGAGATGGTGAACCAATGGGTTGAGAGGAATCTACATGATTCTGTGAGGTCATGGATAGAGTGGTTACATTTAGGTGAGAATTGTTATGACACCACTCATGATAGTTTGCATACCACCCAGATTCAACAGAGGATGTATGAAAACAAGCACAAGGTGGAGCATAACTTCGATATTGGGGGCATGGTTTTATTGTGGGTGTAGCCACATATACTGTTTCCATTGAGGAGAGGTGGCACTAAAAGAATGAAGTCGCACCTATGTGGTCCCTACAAGGTGATCCAGAGAGTTGGAGAGGTAGAGTATGAGTTGGGGTGCCAGAGGGTATCCGAATTCGTAGTATTATCTATGTATCATGCCTCAAGAAGGAGTTGGGAACATGGGTTACCACTTCCAAAAAGTTACCACCACTAGATGAGAGGGGACAAATGATAATGAATCTCAAGGAGGTTTTGGATGTCCATGAGAGGAGATCGAGGAGTAGAGTGATCAGGGAGTACCATATCAGGTGGAGAGATTGGTCGATAGGGTATGCCACATGGGAGAGTGAGCAGATTTTGCAGCATCTTGGTTTGCAGTTGCTTGAGGGAAAGAAATCTCGTGAAGGGAGGATTGTGATGTTCCTTTCGAAGTGATCACTCTAGGTGGATGATGTATTAGCCTTACAGACTCTCGTATTCTATAGAAATCAAATAAAAGGGGGTCAAGGTGGTTCTTTGATTTCACTTTGGCCTAAAATGCTATATTTCTAAAGTGACATTAGGAAAAGGGGAAAAGGGTTATAAAGTGACATTGTGACTAATAGTCAATTAAACATTAGAAATGCCACTTTAATCTTTTAGGTTGAAAGGGTCACAAAAAGGTAAAAGGGTCAAGGAAGGGTGAATGAAGAGTTATAAGAGAAGGAGGGCATGCCCCTTGGCCATTATGAATTGTTCATTTGATTATTATTATTTTGTCTTGGATCTCTTATAGCTAGGGTTTTTTAGGGTTTTGGAGATAAACCCTAAGATAGAGATTGGGTTCGGTGGTGAGAATATCCACCCTAGCTAGTTGTGGAGGAGAGATCATACTCAGATCTTCTCATTGCGCTTCATTATGATAAATTTTATCATCTTGGCAGTGGAGTTTTCTTACTTGGTGGTTCAGTTTTGTTTTATGAGGGTCGATTTGCTCACTTGGGGATCAAATCTTCCTTGTTTGGCCTATTTCATTATTTGTTGGCCGAGTTGCCTTATTGAGTGACCAATTTCAGATATGTGGGGCCGAGTTCCTTCTTGTTGGCCTATTTTATGATCAAGAGGGTGAATCTACAGTTGTGTGAGGTTGATTTTTATAGTAAGGACGAGTTCCCTACTTGCTATTTGATTTACTCATCAAAGGGGGTGAAACTTATTGTTGTTGAACCAAGTTCACTGACCTGGGTCGATTGCATACTTTTCTAGGAAAATTTATTGGTAAAGAGGGAGAGTTTCCTCAAGGGAAAATCATGGGACCTTGGAGCAATCGAGATATAGAGGATTGGGTGTCACAATTGCAGCCAGAACATGGGGGTTACAACCATTATCATAACCAACCTACTGTCAAAAAATTCCATCCAGTTGTGCCATCCACTATCTCAACATTTCAAGTTGTAACAATGATTTATTTACTTATTTAATAGTTTAGTATTGAAGTAATAATAAAGAAATCATATTTGACCCATTTTCATAGCTACTGGTAAAATATATGCTATTCTAGTTATTGCTTATTTTATGTGTCAAATACATTTCAAAGGGGTTGCAAATTGTTGGTAAAAACATCCGCAACAACAAACACATAATAAACTACACAACTAACTATCTGAATAAATACCACAACCACTTAATCACATAAAGACAAACAACAAACCATAAAAATTTATAACAACGGTTGGGTGGGACATTACACAGGGACCTGTTGCGGTTTGTTCTTTAGAAACATTCAATGATACTAGATCAACAAAACAAATCCTAATAAGGATTCTCAACTTTCTCTCCAACACCATCGACTCTTCATCTAGCATACCAATGGGTTTGGTTCTAGATATTGCAACCCATAGATCTTGATATACGAGAAGATCCTCCATCTTGAGCTTCCACAACTCAAAGATAGTGTCATTAAACTTCTCCATTTCTAATCTAGATGTGCTTCCCATTTCTCTGCCACACAATTTCCTTATGTGCAAGCTCCCACTCAAATAAAGGTTAGTTAAAAAAACCTTGTCCCGGCTAACACCCTTGATATAAGGTAATTAGGATCTGATACCAAATGAAAGGAAGGAGAGGTGCAGGATAAGCTTCCTACACTAATCCATGAGAGAAAAAATGTGCAGAAATTAAAAATAGAACAACGGAAAACACATGAAATAAACAACAAACGATATCTCGGGAAAATTTCTTCCAAGAGAAAAACCCCACACTCTATGTATTATCCAACAACTAAAAGGTTACAATACAAAGTCTCTGTTCTCTCAACAAGAGTGTTCAGTAGTAGTGTAATTTTGGAGAATTTTTTGTAGCATAACAATAAGATAAAACTCACACTTTGTGATTTCTTCCATCCCTAGTACTCAATAAATAGGTAGAGTAAAACCATAAACTATTTATGGTTTACCATTTTTATATACTGGAAACAACAAATTGGTTATTACCTACCACTTCTCTTCGCCTCTACTCTGCAAGTATTCTTTCTACAACGCTACAAGGTGTATGACAAACTTGTCCCAACAATTAGATATGTTATACTTGTATTAAATGGTATCAAGCCACATAATTCCAATTCCTAGGAATGCATTGGTGAGCCATGGCATTGGAATATCATGAACATGCAAATTAAACTCGTGTATCAAATTTTAATATCATGTGTATTGAGCACACAATGTAAATATTTTATAAATATAACAAGGATGATTTTAACACAATAGATCTATGAGAAACTACAAATTATTTTCTTATGACTATTATCAATAATAAAGCAAGAGATTAAGTTTAAAGATGCATTACTTACTTAACCAAGGGCATTGTAATGTACCCAACCACTCTGGATGGGCCACGCCACACAAAAATCTCTCTTTTACCACTCTGATACCATTAAGTATACTGATATGTTATGTTATAAAAACATGACCACGGAGCAACAAAATAAAACAAATGCGGAAACAATTCACAAAAGATACACAATACAATAGAGACACAGATTTACGTGGTTCACCCAGTGTGGGCTACGTCCACCAGAGAAATTGCCAGGTCCTTCCTTTATTATTATC
>SNQJ01S0001204.1:399308-434217 GCA_010110895.2 Picea sitchensis
GCTATGAAGATGACTTCTGAATAGGAGCTTAGCATCTCTTTCACATTCAGCCTTAGAATCAGTCTTTGGGTTATCTCCATAAAAGATAAAACTATCTCTAAAATCCATATACTTTGGACATGCCTCTAAGTCTTACAAACATCAGATTGATAATAAATGCACTCTAATTTACTTAGGTAGATCAAGAGCTCAACACTCTCCACTGATTGGCCCAGCCAGGCTCAATGTTGAAAACTTGATATTTGATGCCACTTTGTAACGTACCCAGCTACTAAGGTTGGGCCATGCCACACAAAACTCTCTCTTTTACCACACTGATACTATTAAGTATACTAATATGTTCTGCATATGAACAAATTTAAGCAGAATAATAACAACATACAACACTAATAATTCATACATATAAACAATATAAATTCCATAACAAAACATCACAATTCATAACATAGCATTTGCAAAAACACATAAAGACACTTATCTTTTGTGAATTAAACACCAGTTGTGTGTATACCTTCCACATTCCTCCCAACCGTAGACCACACTGCTCATAATCACAGCAGTGAGTCACCCTCGAGCTAGGGAAAAACTCTACCCAATCAAAGGAAGTTCTAAGCTAGTCTAAGGTCTGTCAAATAACAACAATTCTCAACTTCAGGTGCCAACTCAAGCAACTAACCTACAAACCCTCATCCCCCACATGCATGTCCCACCCCAAGAAGTGTGCCCCTTCTCTTCTCAACAGTCTCTCGACTACACCACTTCCCTTTTGGGGCTTCAACAACAGGTTGGATAGGGAGTCTCATAGCCCTGTAGTCGCATCTTGGCCTCTAGCAACCAACCTACAGTCCCTCATCCCCCACATGCCTATCCCACCCCAAGAAGTGTGCCCCTTCTATGCTCAATAGTCCCTCGGCTACTCCACTTCCCTTCCGGGGCTTCAACAACAGGCCAGACAGGGAGTCTCATAGCCCTGTAGCTAGAGCTTGACACCTTGGGAATGAATTCTTAGCAGTTATCTCACCTGGAGAGAATGCTCACAGGCCTGACAACCCGCTTCTTCGACCATGATCCTAACAACTCGCTTCTTCGAACTACGGCTTGCAACCCGCTCCTTCCGTTCCAAACTTACCAAGTACAGGTACCGGTACCATTAGTAGCATCGATCGGTCCCGAATATCGTAAGCTTGATGGGAAAATGTACTAAATTTCCCAATATATATGCATGTGCCCTTAATGACACATGGCCCTCGAGGAACCCACTTTTCTCCACTTATAATTTGTTTCGTTTCCATAGGAACTTAGGATAACATAAATTTATATCCATACTTTATACTTTAGGAATAATAATATAATATTCCTTTGGGATTAAGCCCTCTAGCTTAGCCCCTTCCTAGACTCTTAGCCCCTCTTTCCCTTCCTAGTGGAGTTTATCCCCCATACTCTTTTACATGGTTGGTATGCAACAATGATGTGTTTTCATTAAAATTTGTGTGTGATTACATATTACAATGCTAGTTCACTGGCCATTTTAGCATCTAGCTCCACGACCTACTAACCACATAGACACTCTAGCCTTTGAATACATATACACAAAGGCATGCTGGCCCAAAATGTCCTGGCTCACCAACCTATGTTTTCATTTACATTTATAGGTACAATTGGGGTTCGACCTAGGGGTATTACATGCATTAGGATTGTGCATATCATTTTCTGCCCAACCACAGAACCCTCAAGTTAACCAATGCATGCCCTTATATTGTGTATATAAAGTCCAAGAGGCTATGCCATATTAAGAAAGTAGAAAATACAATTATCTAATACAATTCTCTTTTGAAGAATCCATTAACTTTGTTGATCAAATAGATCAAACATCTTCTTTCACGCACACACATAAGAGGATCTACACCCACTAGGGTTTGAACCTGGGTTGTTTGTATTGTGAAATCCTCTTTCAACCACTAAGTCACAACCCCACAAATAACAAACATCTCAATATATTTGTACCCAAGATGTCTCAAATAATATTGCCTCCAAATATTTTAAATAATAATATCCAAATAAAACTATAATCACCATAATTCACAACTTAATCAACATAATGAACCATAATCAATATAATTAACATAATCAATTACAATATATATATTCAACTTTAATTAACAAATTATTCAATCATAGTAAATATTATTAATGTAATCAACATATATAACATAATGAACACAATCAACGTAGTGAATACGGTCAAGATATATAGTTCAACATGATTCACAAACGAGTTATGATCAACACAATGAATAACAAATACATTTTTTTATTATGTAAAAATTAAAAATTGTAATACTTTGTTTTGTGATTTATATGGTTAAGTATTTTAAATTTATTTAATAATTTAAATAAAGTTTCAATATAAATATTGTATGGGGTTTCAAAATGATCAAATTGGTTGATTAATAAACGACTTTGATCATTTTGGTAATCAATGGCTTTGATCGATTTGGAGCACCAAATACTTCACATTTCTCAAGACTTCCCTTTGATTTGAAATGATCAAATGCTTTGGAACAAAGCATAACCTTGGGAAATGTGAAGTGTTTGGGGCTCTAAAATGATCAAAGTCGTTGATTAATTGACGTTTTTATCGTTTCAGAGCCCCAAATGCTTCACATTTATCAAGGCTCTTCTTTGGTTTGAAATGATCAAAACTTGTATTCAACACACACACACACACGCATATAGATTATCATATTATCATATTATTGTATTATTCTTTTTTTTTTGTAAGTAGGTTCTATACGCATTACTATCATACACAAAATTGTTACAATTATTGTTTTCTATGGCCTGCCAAAAATAGGAAACCAAACCACAAAGATATCAGATTTTGCATATATTTAGAACTCTACATCTGTTGGAAGTTCAAGACCTCCTAAGACTTATAATCATAACCATAATTCAGAAAAACCAACAACAAATCATCACCAAAACACATAGCTACAGGGAAAGGCAAAATGAAGCCACTCCTAAACTAGTAAACTATACAAAGGAACTTATCAGTTAGGGCTTGAAGAGCTTGTTGGCTTGGAACTCTGTAGATCCTGGGAAACCTTGTTGAGCAATGGTTCCTCTTCTTCTTCCAATATGACTGAGTTGAAAGAAGTGATAGGGTAACTCTTAACTCCAGCCTTTCCTTTATTCTACTTGCCATCAACTTTAGTTCGAATTCCAAAGACCATAATACAAACCACTTCAAAATTGGCTTCAAAAATCATGAACCTACCTATCTAGTAAATCTTCATAATTGGATCCTTGTTTTGTCCAACACCTAATCAATGAGGATCTTAGTGAGCCAATAATGCTCAGTTTCCTTGAATACCTTGGTTTTTCTGCTCCTAGATAAATCAGAGTCAAAGAACCAGCCCTCAAAATCCCTCTTAGTTTTCTCATTCCCTGTTATTTTTCTCTCCTTCAAAGCTACTTCTTATGAGCCTCTCATTTCCTCTTTCACTACAACAAAGCATTATGCATGGTAGGTCCTCTTAACCCACAAGGCATCCCTTTCAACTATGGTTGCAACAAGATATAAGGATTTATTTTTGGCATGTTCAGGTACCTTACACTAGTGTCCCTCACATTTCCTGGAGCTAGGCCTTAATCCCTCCATGTCATCACCACACTCCATGTCACCCACGCTCGTCGATAACCAATGTAAGAGAGCCCAAAATGCCACAACCATGACAATGCAATAGACTATTGAAACCATGACAATATCCCCACCTGAAAGGAAAAAATTACCAATGCCCCAAGGAGCAGGTCACTCATGTAAGATCCAGACAAATTGAACTGCCCACCACCTTCTCCAACCAAATAGAGGACTTGCTACGCCTCCCAACCAAAGGAAAATGAATCTAGAACCACGACCGATGGGGTCATTGAGCACCCTAGGAATCCAACCAACATCCTTGGTAGACCAATTTCCAGGAAGAGAGGAACTAAAGAGAAAACCCTACCCCCTGCCATTCTCACCAAACACTCCCATGGAAGAAGGTGGGAAAATCACCAAATGAGAGGTCCACTTGAGCCAAAGCAGCCAACCTTTGTATCTGACCAAGCCCAAATGGAGTTGGAATTTCCTTTTATTAATTTGAATTTCCTTTTCTTGAAGAAAGGAATTAAAGTCCCTTTCCATTTCCATGATATCTTGAGGTCTCATCCAACCCCGCACATAACCAAAATTAGACTCCTCTAGACACACCATAAACCTCCTGCACGTATCTTCTTTCTCCCACCAGTTAGTGTTCTCCCTTTCCACCAAACAAAATGAAACCATGCAATGCCTTGGTACCATATATGTCATATCAAATGTGTTCATGGAGAGCACTCAGGCTCATAAGTGTCACCCTATCTCGGGAATTCTATTATTATTATTATTATTATTATTATATATAAATACAATATGCATATGTATTATCCAACAATATTCATATATAAATACAATATTTATATATAAATACAATATTCATATGTATTATATATAAATACAATATTCATATGTATTATATATAAAAATTCTTCCAGGATAAAAACCCCACACTCTATGTATTATCCAACAACTAAAAGGTTACAATACAGAGTCTTTGTGCTCTCAACAAGAGTGTTCAATAGTAGCGTAATTTTGGAGAAGTTTTTGTAGCATAACCATAAGATAAAACTCACACTTTGTGATTTCTTCCATCCCTAGTAATCAATAAATAGGTAGAGTAAAACCATAAACTATTTATGGTTTACCATTTTTATATACTGGAAACAACAAACAGGTTATTACCTACCACTTCTCTCTGCCTCTACTCAACAAGTGTTCTTTTTATAACGCTACATGGTGTATGACACACTTCTCCCAACAATTAGATATGTTATACTTGTATTAAATGGTATCAAGCCACACAATTCCAATTCCTAGGAATGCATTGGTGAGCCATGGCATTGGAAGATCATGAACGCGTAAATTAAACCCGTGTATCAAATTTTAATATCATGTGTATTGAGCACACAATGTAAATATTTTATAAATATAACAAGGATGATTTTAACACAATAGATCTATGAGAAACTAAAAATTATTTTCTTATCACTATTATCAATAATAAAGCAAGAGATTAAGCTTAAATATGCATTTGTTACTTAACCAAGGGCATTGTAATGTACCCAACCACCCTGGATGGGCCACGCCACACAAAAATCTCTCTTTTACCACTTTGATATCATTAAGTATACTGATATGTTATGCATATGAACAAAGTTAAGAAGAATAATAACAACATACATCAATAATAATTCATACATATAAAAAATATAAATTCCATAACAGAACATCATAATTCATAACATATAATTTTCACAAACACATAAAGACACTTATATTTAGTGAATTAAACAACAACTATGTGCATACCTTCCACATTCCTCCTAGCCATAGACCACACTACTCATAATCTCAACAGTGGGTTACCCCCGAGTTGGGGATAAACTCTACCTGGGCAAAGGAAGTTCAAAGTCAGTCTAAGGTATGTCAAACAACAACAATTCTTAGCTTCATGTGTCGACTCAAGCAACCAGCCTATAGTTCCTCATCCCCCACATGCATGTCCCACCCCATAAAGTGTGCCCCTTCTCTGCTCAACAATCCCTCAACTGCACCACTTCCCTTCCCGGGCTTCAACAACAAACCGAACATGGAGTCTCAGATCCCTATAACCGAAACCTGGCCTATAGCAACCAGCCTACAGTCCCTCATCCCCCACATTCCTATCCCACCCCAGGAAGTGTGCCCCTTCACTGCTAAAAAGTCCCTCAGTTGCTCCACTTCCCTTTTGGGGCTTCAACAACAGGACGAATAACGAGTCTCAGAGCCTTGTAGTTGTAGCTTGGCACCTTGGGAATTAATTCCCACTAGTTCTCTCACATGGAGAGAATGATTACGGGCCTGACAACCCTCTTCTTCGACCTACATCCTACCACCCACTCCTTCTGCTCCAAACTTACCAAGTACAAGTATCGATACCAATGGTAGCATCGATCAGTCCCGAATATCGTAAGATTGATGCGAAAATGCACTAAATTCCCCAAATGATATGCATGTTCCCTTAATGAAACATGGCCCTCAAGGAACCCACTTTTATCCACTTGTAATTCATTCCCTTCCCATAGGGACTTAGGATAACATAAATTTATATCCATACTTTACACTTTATGAATAATAATATAATATTCGTTTGGGATTAAACCCTCTATCTTATCCCCTTCCTAGAGTCTTAGCCCCCCTTTCCCTTCCTAGTGGAGTTTATCCCTCCATACTATTTTACATGGTTGTTATGCAACAATGATGTGTTTTCATTAAAATTTGTGTGTGATTACATATTACAATGATGGCTCACTAGCCATTTTAGCATCTGGCTCCACGACCTACTAACCACATAAACACTCTGGCCTCAAAATACATATACACAAAGACATGCTAGCCCAAAATGTCCTCGCTCACCAGCCTATGTGTTCATTTACATTTATAGGTACAATTGGGGTTCGAACTAGGGGTATCACATTGCCCTCCCCCTTATTTATGCATTGTCCTCAATGCAGTATATGCACATATACAATCAAAACTTTGAAAGTCTTCAAAAATATGTGGGTATTCTACCCGCATTGCATCCTCATGCTCCCAAGTTGCATCCTCGGGACTGTATCAGGTCCATAGAATCTTTACCATTCCTATTGGTCGATTCCAAAGAAACTTGACTTTTCGATCCAATATGCATATTGGATGAACTCGGAAGTCTCCTTCTTGCTCCACCTGAATCAAATTCCAATCAATGACATGATTAACATCAAGTACATACTTTTTAATCAATGATACATGTAATAAATTATGAATACACGTGATGCAAGTAAGGAAAACATGTATGCTATAGGACCAATCCTCTCCAGGATTTCAAACGACCCACAAAAACGTGCTGCTAGCTTTGAACAATTTCCCAACTTTAGGAAACTTCTTTTGTCTTTTACTTTCAAGAACACATGGTGACCCTCTTTGAACTCTCTGTGAGTTCTTCCCTTATCATCATAAATTTTCTTCTTGTCATGGGAAGCCTTTAAATTTTATCTTATTCTCACCATCTTCTCTTCCATTTCCCTAAGTAATTTTGGTCCAACCACTTATTTGTCTGTTGGGTTGTCCCAGCTCACTGGTGTGTTGCATTTTCTACCATAAAGTGTCTCAAATGGGCTCATCTTTAGAGATACTTGATACCCATTTTTATAATAAAACTCCATTAAATGCAAGTAATATTCTCATTTGAATGGTTTATCCATCACATACATCCTTATCATGTCTTATATCAATTGATTCACCCTCTATGTTTTCCCATCTGACTTTGGATGATAGGTTGTGCTAAAGTTCAGATTGGTACCAAATCCTTTCCAAAAATTTAATGTAAATTTTGGATCTCTATCAGACACAATTGTCTTGGGTATACCATGTAGTCGATCAATTTCTCTCATATAAATATCAACAATGTTGGCTTCCTTGTGAGTGAGATTTACTGGAATAAAGTGAGAAACTTTAATAAGGTTATCCACCACCACCATGATGAAATCATGCTTCTTCGTTGTTTTGGGAAACTTGGTGATGAAATCCATTGTTACAACTTCTCATTTCCACTTAGGAATGGTTAATGGTTGTAGCAGACCACTATGTGTCTGTTCTCAGCCTTGAATTTTTGACATTCCAAACACTTGGCAATAAAATCAACAACCTCCTTCTTCATACCTGGCCAATAATATTGGCTCTTGACAGTTGCAATAGTTTTCTGGTAACCTGGGTGTCCAACATAAGGTACATTATGCATTTCTTTTAAAATCATATTTTTCAATTCCTGAGAATTTGGCACATAAATTATTCCCTTGTACATGAGAATTTCAACCTTTCATGGCTTATATTCTTCACTTTTCTATTACAAATTACCTTGCTGAAAATTTTCCTTTACCTCCATGTATTTCTGATCTGATTTTGTAGCTTCTAAAATTATTTTCTTCAAATATGATTGGTACATGTTAATGTTTGTATCATGCATCTCATGCACCCTCATGATGAGTGCATCTGCCACCTTGTTCTCTTTAACTTTGATATGCTTAATATCAAAGTCATATTCGCTGAGAAATTCCAACAATCTACTTTGTCTGGCATTCAAAGTTGGTTGTCCAAATAAATATTTCAGACCACTATGGTCTGTCCTTAATTATTTTCCCCGTGAGGTAGTTCCTCCACATATTCAAGGCATGCACTATGGTTGCCAATTCTAAATCATGATTAGCATAGTGCCTTTCATGCTCCTTTAATTTCCTTGACTCATAGCATACCACATGCCCATTCTGACTAAGAACTCCACCAAGTCCTTCTTTACATGCAACAATGCATACAATAAAGTCTTCATTTGGATCAACAATCTTTAATATTGGAGCACTTGTCAGTAAATGATTCAAGTGTTGGAAACTCCTTTCACAATCCGATGTCCACTAAAACTTCACACCCATCTTTTGCAAGGAAGTGATTGGGTGTGCAATATTTGAGAATCTTTCAATGAATATCCTGTAGTAACCTACAAGTCCCATGAATGATCTCACGTCAGAGAGTTTCCTTGGTGTTGTCCACCCCTCAATGGCCTTTATCTTTTCTTGGTCCACTGCTATTCCTTCCTCTGAAATGATATGGCCCAAATAATGAATTTTCTTCTAGTAGAATGAGCACTTGCCCCATTTGGTATACAACTAATTCCCCCTCAATACATGTAATACCATCCTCAAGTGTTGATCATTCTCTTCCTCAGGCTTAGAATACATAATAATGTCATCCTGGAAAACAATGACAAACGTATATAAGTAATCCATGAAAATACCATTCATTAAACACATGAAGACAACTGGTGCATTTTATAACCCAAATGGTACCACTGTAAACTCATAATGACCATACCTTGTTCTGAAGGCAGTCTTGTTGATATCTTCTTTTATTTTTACCTAATGATAGCCTGACCTAATATCAATCTTGGAGAATATCTTAGCATATTTCAGTTGATCAAAGAGGTTGTTTATCCTTGGAAAATGATACTTGTTCTTCACAGTTATCTTGTTCAATTGTCCGAAGACAATGAAAAGCCTCAAGGTACCATCCTTCTTTTTCACAAATAACGTTGGGGCACCCAAGGTGACACACTTGGGAGTATACACCCCTTCTTCAAAATCTCCTCAAGCCGCATTTGCAATTTCTTTAGTTCTGGTGTGCTCATCCTGTAAGGATTCTTGGATACTGGGGTTGCTCTAGGGATCATATTAATGGAGAAATCAATATATCTCTTGGGTGGAAATCTTGGTATTTATTTAAATGCATCTTCAAACTTCTTTAGGATTGCAGAATCTTCAATAATTGGAACCTTATATTTAGGTGCCTCTTACATATGTGCTGCAATTATTTGACACCCTTTCCTGAAAATTGTTTTCAGATGTAAGGATGAAACTTCTCTGATGGTTACTTCCATAGGAATTCCTTGAATTGTCCTCAAGTTTCCTTCCTCATCAAAGCAATTAAATGTCTTATTATAACAGTCTAGGGAAACATGATGTTGGTTCAACCAATCCATACAATTAGGTAGTCATATGAGGCCAAAGATATGATATTCAAATCTCCTCTTGTGCCTAGTCCATTCATGTCCATTGGACATGCCTTAACCATATCATTAATTTTCCTTTTAGCTCCTGTAGCTAACTGCACTAACCAAGGTTTTCCAAGCTTGCTTCTTGGTAATTGAAATATTTTCACCATCTTAAAATCTAGGTAACTATGACTAGCTCATGAATCAATTAAAATAAAAATGGGTTGGTTATTGATCTTACCCTCCACTTCAATTATATGTCACTGAAACTCAATTTTCTTGTTAACCAGAGATGCATAGATCCTTGTTACATTTATATCCATGTTCTCTATTGTTTCATCTTGATGTACATTGTAAGCAGTCTTCACTTTTTCACCTCTGTGAGGGAAATCTCTCAACACATGATCTCCTCCACAACCCCAACATTGAATAGTTGGTTGCCTTGGTATTTTCCATATTGCATCTGTCATTCTAGGTTCTTTAGAGGTTGTATATCCCTAAGAACTATTTTTGAAGATTAGTGGTTTGATTCCCTTCTTCCTCTAGTCCATCATACTTTTATTTTTGTCTTCCCACGCCCTTTGGAAAGTTGGTCTTCCTCTATGTTGATCATAAATGCATTTATCCCTCCTTATAGTTTCCTGTAGTGTCTTGGGATTGTCATATTGTATGTTATCACTGATTAAATATGGAATCCCACTCAGGTACCTCTAAATCTTAACTTGTTCATCCTTGATGAAAGAAACATATTTCAACATCTCTAAAAACCTTCTTTCATACTCATCTATGGTCATACTCCCAATCTTGAATTCAAAGAACTCCTTCATTTTCTTATCATAATATCATTTGGTCAAGTATTTCTTTTGAAAATACCTCTTGAATTCCCTCCAAGTAACCTTCTTCTCATAAATGTGTTGCACTTGTGCAAATTGGTCCCACCACATTGATGTTTTTCCTTTGAGATGATAGATGGAAATTATTCCTTCTTCTTGTGAGGAGTAGTTATGTAACTGAAAGTACTTCCTCATGCCCAACAACCAGGTCTTTGCATCCTCATCCTTATTGTGTTCACCATCAAATGTAGGGGGTTTTATCTTATTCATCTCTCCCTGTAGCTCATATATTTCAGGCCTCCTCTTATGCTTCCTGACAGGGGATGGACTTGAACTATTGTGCACTCTCCTAGTTGAATGCCTTGGGGAGTGATGGTGATGTCTGCCAACACTTCTTGTTCTTCTCCTCTCATCATGAGATTTATTACTGTCTAGTCTGCTTAACTCAATCTCCTTATCCATGTTCTTCTTTATTTTGTCCAAGCTCTGCATTAACTTGATGTTGAAGCCTTCTTGCTACTCCTTGGATTTCATAAGCCTCTCATTATAAGCTTTATAACTATGGACATCCTTTTGCAGAATTTTATGCTTTCTACTAAGTTCATGCTTTCCTCCTTTCCTTCTCTATTTCCATTTGAATTTGTACCTTTGTTACTCAAACTGACATACAACCCCCTGACTTCCTCTTCATGGATGTAAGTCCTCTGTGTATCTTCCATTTTGATGGTCACTGTGTTGATCTTGTTTTGATCTAAATTTTGTTAACTCTACAAAATGTGTAGGCAACAAGATTTGTTAGACTAAATAATTTAACAAAATCATGAAAATTATGCACAATTATGTTCCAATAATGCATCATAACTCTTTCTTCTGATTTGCTGTGAAATTAACTGCCCAGATCAATTTTTTGGGTGGATATCTAGAGTCTTTTGTCCAAGACCCTACCATTAACCCACCATCAAAACTTAACCATTTTTCCATCTACACGAACTCGTGGACTCGCAGACTCATAATATTGTAACTTTCCTTTCATAAGTCCCGAGAAGTCTCAACACTTAACCATTTTTTCCATCTACGCGAACTCAGGGACTCATAATCTTGTAACCTTCCTTTCATAAGTCCGTCTGAGAAGTCTCGACACTTAATCATTTTTCCACTTACGTGGACTCGTGGACTCGCGAACTCATAATCGTGTAACCTTCCTTTCATAAGTTAGTTCGAGAAGTCTCAACACTTAACCATTTTTCATCTACGCGGAATCATGAACTCATAATCTTGTAACCTTCCTTTCACAAGTCCGTCCGAGAAGTCTCAACACTTAACCATATTTCCACTTACACGGACTCACGGACTCATAATATTGTAACCTTCCTTTCATAAGTCTGTTCTAGAAGTCTCAACACTTAACCATTTTTCCACTTCTTAACGCGGTTTCATGGAACTAACAGTTGGCCTGGAACATGGCTCTACATCATCCACCAACTATCATCTCGTCCAACATGTACCTGCCACAGTGGAAATACACATCTTTCGTCTACCACGTCAGCTAACACATGGCCTCCACGTCATGCCAACGTCATCGTACAGAAAAATACCCATTTTTTTCGATTTGCTTATTTTCGAAATTTCCAAAGAGGCTCAATTCTTCACATTACCCATGAAATATCTCTCAATTTTTACTACTGTAATTTAAAAAAATGAATTTCAGACATCCTTTTCTGGCATTCCATCAAACAGTTTGCCTGCATAGTCTTTAATTTCACTTATGCGCTCCACTGATTGGCCCATCCAGGCTCAGTGTTGAAAACTAGAGCTCTGATGCCACTTTGTAACGTACCCAACTACCAAGGTTGGGCCACACCACATGAAACTCTTTCTTTTACCACATTGATACTATTAAGTATAATGATATGTTCTGCATATGAACAAATTTAATCGGAATAATAACAACATACAACAATAATAATTCATACATATAAAAAATAGAAATTCCATAACAAAACATCACAATTCATAACATAGCATTTGCACAAACACATAAAGACACTTATCTTTTGTGAATTAAACACCAATTGTGTGTATACCTTCCACATTCCTCCCAACCATACACCACACTGCTCATAATAATAGCAGTGGGTCACCCTCGAGCTGGGGATAAACTCTACCCAAGCAAAGAAAGTTCTAAGCCAGTTTAAGGTCTGTCAAAGAATAACAATTCTCAACTTCAAGTGCCAACTCAAGCAACCAACCTACAAAACCTCATCCCCCACATGCATGTACCACCCTAAGAAGTATTCCCCTTCTCTTCTCAACAATCCCTCGACTACACCACTTCCCTTCTGGGGCTTCAACAACAGGTGATGAGTGTTCTATATGCACTAAAAACACACTAAAAACCCTCAATTAAATTGTCAACTTGGGTAAGTAAAATTAGATTTGTAGAAAAATATATGCCAAGGTAGAAGGGCTGGTAGTAGTATAGTCTAACTAAGGAAGTGGCTATCTAAGGGCTAATCTACTCAATAAAAAACTATTAATGATCAAACTCTACTAAGAAACTCAAACTATGTACCCTAAGTAACCTTTGAATGAAGGATTGATGGACAGTTCTAAGAAAGAAATGGAAACCCTACTTAAAGCAAACTATTTCATTCATAACAATAAGCAAAAACAAACTATTAATCTAATAAGCAAATAGCAACAACAAACTACTTGTAATTAACCTACTTAAATTCAATAAGCAACTATCCTGTGAAAGCAAGTAAATAAACAAGCAACTACACTATCAAAGCAAGAATAGACAAGTAAGCAACTAACCTATTAAAGAAAGTAAACAACTAACTAACATAGGATAACTTCTACAACAAGTAAACTAATTAAAACTACTCAATAAGCAACTAACTAAGATAAGAGACAAGTGAACTCTATTCTTAATTTAAATTTCACAACTATTTCTAATTTACAAAAGGAAATATACTAAATTGAAAGCAAGAGGAATTAACAACTAATCTTTAATTTATGATAAACAAACTACTCTTTAATCTACCAAAGCAAAAAGACTATCTATCCTACAACAACAAGAAAACTATCTTCTAATCTATGAAAGCAAGAAAACTATCTTCTAATCTATGAAAACTCAAGTATAGTGTTAATGGTTGTGTGAATGTCTCCGGTGTCTTATAATATCACGATGACACTTAACAATGAAAGATAATTCAAGAGGGATAAACTCGATATTGACTTCAATAGCAAAGTGAAAAGTGTGAATTAGGCAATCCAGTGAGAACTTAGTCATTATGAAAACAACATCAATTACCTTGCATATCCATGTGACTATTACTCAGGCATTAATCATCAACAGTTATAAAGAGATTATGCTATGAAATTCAATTGCACTCTATACTACGTAAACAAATTCATACTATACTAAATTCAATCATTAACTACAAATTGAAATTGCAACCTAAGTCTAAGAAAGAAATTGCATGGAGTAAACTAAACTAATTCTATTTAACAATTCAATTTGCAAAAAGAGAAAATATTCATAAACATAAATTAAACATTATTCTAGCATATGAAAAGTAAACAAATAAGCGAATTAATTAACAACTAGATAAGCAAAAACTAAATAGTAATTGAATAAACAATCTAAAAATGAAAACTAGAACGATAGTATCCATCCACCAAAGCTCTGTCAAAGAAAGCATGAATTAAAATTTTGTTCTAAAAACTTTGTTTTAAACTCTGTTTCAACATAAAGAAAGCCTAGTCTATCATCTAATCACACATGGGGTTAGTGTCTAAACTTGCAATCTTGCTTCTACTAACTAAAAATTCATTACATATCAACAAGATCCTTCATAATAACCTACAAAAGGAAACTAAAACAATTAAGCTATAACGACAATTTATACAGTGAGAAAAAAAATAACAGTTCATGTACAGGAAAAGAAATAAAAAGACATCTATGCTACTTAATTCATAATCAAACTCATAGGATAGTTACCAAGACTGCTGGTGGGACCCCCATCAACTTGTGGTTACTCTTCAAAGGCGAACCACGAGCTTCAACAACACGAATTCACCATTAAAACTAAAAATGCAGGTTTTACACAATTCTGGCAAAATAACAATAAAAATTGTCTTTCTATCTAACTCTTTATTCCTGAACTTCTTAACTATTGTTTGACCACTGAGGTGGTATTTATAAGATTTACAAATTGAGAGGTCAACCACTGGAGGGTCGATCCTCTTCTAAAAATAGTAAATTGCATTTAAGATGCCCTAACTACCGAAATGAGGTGAGCCAATAATCACCCAACATAACAACCCAAATCGAGTTGTCAAGAGTTCAGTAGCTAGAGGCCACAAGCACGAGAAAAAACCATGTCTATGATTCGCCCATCATTAGCCGCCAATACCATAACCACCAAATCGCCCATCGTTTTTGTGCAGGACGAAGTGTCGGATGGAGTACCAAACTGAGTGCCGGATGGAGTACCGAATTGAGTGCTGGAAGGAAAAACAAGCTGCAATTTTGCCCCGTGACACCAAAAAATGCGAATTAGATTCCTGGAAACATAAAAACATACTAAATTACACTCAAGATCATCATAAAACATGAGTTATGCATACCTGGTGTGGATCATAGCGTTTTGGCACAAAATCTCTTCAAAATCTTCGTCAAAACATGAAAACGCATATATACATTCGACAAAAGTATCTAATTAATGTCATAAAATTGATCATATCACGGGCCCAACATTACCCCGATACTTATGATTTTGCAGGTCCCACTGCAAACAAAAAAGACATTTCCCTTCATGACTAAGCTTGCTGAGGAGGATCAACTTTAGAAGCTTCATCTTCTTGCTGTGAAGACTTCGCCTTATGCTTCTTGTGTTGCTTCAGTTGTGCTCTGAGGCTATGGTTGGATTTGGTCATCTCATCAACCAACCGTTGAAGGGAGTTTACCTTTGCTTGGAGGACTGCATTATCATGGCGGAGATGTGTGTCTATTATATTCCTTTCTTCCAACTGTTGCATAAGCTGAAAATTCTCTTTTTGTAGCTTCTCAATGGCTGGGGCATAATCAGTGATCTCGGAGGAAGGCTTAGACCCTTTGAAATATGTGGACAATCTATCATTCTTAGGATCTAGGGTAGGCATTGGTGAACATGAGAATTTTTATTTCCTTTCATCAATCTGTAACAATTCAAACAACTATTCCTCTTTTCATAAGCTTGTAATATAGATGGAAGTAAGTATTTATCAGTTGTTATTTGTTAGATAGAATTTTGACAAAAATCCTACTTCCTCTTCTCATGGGTTTGTTATACAAATGGGCAGTGCTTAGCGTTTTTTTTTAGCTCAGGAAACTCCCCCCAGACCGAAGATATGGCACGTCCTCGTGCCATGAATTAGAAATAGGCTTCTTGATGTTTACTATTTTTAGAGGGGGGTTAGCAATAGGCTTCTTTGTCTTCTTTCCCGATGAGGCTACAGGGATATCAACAAGTTTTTTGAATTTTTCCGATAAAGAAATATTTTGTGCAAGGGGTTTTGGATTCCTTGGAGAGTGGGGCTTGGATGGAGAAATGGTCCTTAAACCAAGTGTCTTTTTGCCAGTCTTAATTGTCAAGTGAGCATTTGCAAATTGATATATGAATGCAACCCAAGTTTGCCCCTGTTTCTCTAATTTGGCTAGGACAAGGAGTTTGATTAGGCCATGGTGAAAGAGGCTATTGTGGGGGTTAGTTACATTCTTCCTCACTTGAGAGGACATCTTCTCCAAGCTCTTTAGAAAGTAGAAGGGAAAATTCAAAGGTTTGTTGAACTGAAAATGAGCTAGCAATCTGAAATGACAGGCTGTCTTCCCATCGAAACCGAGGGAAAATTGCATGGAGATGCCATCATCGTGGCCCTGTAAGTGGGATAAAAACGACCCCCAGCCTACGTGCAAAAAAACCTCTCTGCACTGTGCAAACTCAGGAATGGTGAAAAGATCTGCATAGGAAGAGGGTTCATACCTCTTGGGCATTGTGATGAGGTGAAGAAATAAACAGAGGCAAAATTCACCAAGAGCGGGTGTGATCGGGCCAAGTAATGGCACGAATTAAGCAAGGGTCGAGCACGATTTGAACAGGGGAAGGAATGACAGAGGCTGAGCGTGTTCTCTAAGACAGGGAAAGACAAATATTGGCAAGGGTGAATTGGGATAATAGGTAACCTCATCATGTATTTGAATGCACCTAGGGTGGAGTTGGTTGCACGTATGCGCGCACGAGTTTCCATGTGTGGGCAATTTCAAATTCAAAGGCACGTTTTTGGGGGAAAATGATGCATAGTTAGATCAATGTCCAAGTATTTTGACTTGGACATTTGATCATGAACATATATAAAGCATCCTCAATCAATTGCCTTCAACCAATTCAATTAAATGTCATTGAATTTTGGTTATCTGAAATTGTGGACAGTTACTGGTGTGTAACTTCATATGGCACTTCTTTCGGCACCTCATACGACAATTCATATGAAACCTCATACGACACTTCATATGGCACCTCTGTGTTAAATACATTTCTACCTTCTGTAATGGATAGCCTGCAATATTGAAATGTTTTTGACAATCATAATGGTTAAGAGCAAAGGCAAAATGCTCCCTTGTTGTTGATTTTTCCACCATGCTCACTCAATCCTCTTGCATAGGACATTCAATGTCAAACCTAGAATGTACAACTTGTAACAAAAAAATAAACTGATAGAGTGGTCTGTTAATTATATGTTCAACAATTTATAGCACACAGGAGTTTAGCACTTCAAAAATAAAATGACTGTTGATGTAATAACCTGTATCATGAAAATAATACAAAAAAATTTACAAATTTTTACTTCTCTAGGCAATGATCATTTGTCAACTCATGAACCCCTCCCCCACACCTAAGTATTGTGACACCTCACAATCAAAAGTATAGGAAACCATTCAGTTCTCCTGATAGCCAAAGATTTACGGTTTGTAAAGTGTAAAGATAAATTTCACAGATTGGTTTGACAAGATGGTTAGAAGATGGTCCCACCTATAGGATAAGAGATCCTATATATAGATAAGAAGAGGTAGGCAAGAGAGTTTCAAGAGTAACTACTTTGGAATGCCTTAAAAAAATGAAATTTTTTGCAAAAATATGGTTAATTACAGCAAGTCAATATTCATTTGATGCTTAGCAGACAACAAAATTCAAGTGTAACAATGTTTTGAAGAGAAATCCTCCGTTTATATTTCCTTGAAACTGTCTACTCCTGGTGAAATAAATACTTATAGAAATATCTAGAATCAAAATTCAAAAACTATTTACATATGTACAGTAGAAAATTCAGAAATATTTTCAAGAACAAGGGGGGCTTCCCCATCTACTAAGGCCAATGCCTTGTCAATTGACATGACCTGTAGAAAATCCTCTTTGGAAATGGGCTTATGATAAAATTTGATTTGGTGTCCATTTACTACAAAGGATTCTTGTCCATCGTCAATTGTTTTGATTTTTACAGCTCCATTGTCATATACAGTGTCTACCTCGTAAGGGCCCAACCACCGGGTGGTGAGTTTTCCTTTGAAGGTTTTAAATAGGGAGTCAAACAACAAATCCCGATCACCAATTTGGAAGTTTTTCTTCTTAATAAACTTGTCATGCCACTCGCTCCTCTGGTTTTCGACTAATATTGTTCATTGGATGGCATCTTGCTTGATTTCATCCAACTCATTCAATTGTAGGGCTTGTTGATTCTGAGCTTCATCTAATTTTAATCCCAATTTTGCAGCAATACAAAAGGTCCTTACTTGGAATTCTATTGGTAGAAGTAATTGTTTCCCGTACACTAGCTCATAAGGGGTGTGCCCAGTGGTGTTCCTCCATGTGGTCCGATATTCCCACAAAGCTTCTAGAAGCCTATCAGCCCAATCTCGGTGATGTAATTGAACAGTCTTGGTTAGGATAGCTTCCAGAACTTTGTTTGTATATTCTACCTGACCATTGGCTTGCGGGTGGTATGGAGAAGATTTACAATGTTTAATCCCATATTTCTCTGTTAGCTCTTTCATCATCTTGGAAGTGAATTGAGTGCCCTGGTCTGTAACAATTTCACGAGGGACACCGAAGAGGGTAAATATGTCTTCATAGATGAATTCGACAACAGACTTTTCTGTAGCCCTGAATAGGGCTTTTGCCTCTACCCACTTCGTGACATAGTCCGTACAAACCAAAATATAGTTCTTTTAACGGGGCATGGGTGAAATTGGTCCTACAAAGTCAAGGGCCCATTTTTCGAAGGGTTCTATCATAACTTGGGAACACAAAGGCATTTCGTCGGCTGACATAGGTCTTCCTATCCTTTGGAAACTATCACAACTTCTCACATACTTGGCAGCATCTTTGAAAATGCTAGGCCAATAGTAACCTAAATGTAGCACCTTATATGTTGTGTGTTTGTCAGAAAAATGACCACCACATGTCCATCATGACAACTTCGTAGTATTTCTGGTACCTCATCCTCTCAGACACATCTATGAATAATCAAATTAGGACCTGTGTGAAAAATCTCATGGCCAACCCAAGAGTAATTAGCACTCTGTATAATAATTTTACGCTTTTCATGAGGTGACAAATGAGATGGTAACTTCCTAGTAGCTAGATAGTTTGCCATATCCACAAACCATGGGGTATTGACAGAGAGGGAAAAAAGGTGCTCGTCTGGGAAACTATCATCTACAGGGATATCATCATCATCCTCATTTTTTATTCGTGAAAGGAAATCAGCTACCACGTTATCCTTTCCATGTCGGTCAAGCACAATGATATTAAATTCTTGCCATAACAAGAGCCACCTAGTCCCTCGACCATTAGTTATGGGATTATTCATGAGAAATCTAATGGCAGAATGATCTGTATGTACGAATACTTCGTAACCTGTAATGTAATGACGAAACTTGTTGATAGCATGAACAAATGCCAAGAATCCCTTCTCGGTAACTATGTAGTTTAACTCGGCAGGGGACAAGTTCTTGCTCACAAAATAAATGGCATAGGACTGTTGATCCTCTTTCTTCCCTAATACTCCTCCTATTGTGGTGTCGGAGGCATCAATGGATATATGAAATGGGAGAGTCCAATTGGGCCCTCTAATAACTAGTGCTACAGACAACTTAGATTTCAGGGTTTCAAAGGTAGTTTGACACTGCTCAGTCCAAACAAAATCAACATCTTTTATTAACAATCCAAACATAGGTGCAACGATCTTTGTAAAATTTTCAATAAACCGCCGGTAATATCCGGCATGTCCAAGAAATCTTCTCACCTCTTTCTGAGTCTTGGGGGATGGAAGTCTAATGATGACCTCAATCTTTGTAGGATCAACTTTTATCCCTTCAGATGAAACATGATGTCCTAGAACCACTCCTTCAGTTAACAACATTTTACATTTTTCATGACTTAGAGACAAGTTCATTTATTGGCATCTGATAAGGAATTTTTCTAAGTTATCTAAGGCTTCCTGATAAGTATTGCCATAAACTATGAATTCATCCATGTACACCTCCACACAATCATGAATAAGATCAATGAATATCCCTAGTACTACTCGTTGAAATGTGGCAGGAGCATTACATAATCCAAATGGTAAAACCCTATAGGCATAGGTGCCCCAAGGAAAAGTAAAGGTAGTCTTGTCCTGGTCCGCAAGTGCTATGAGAATTGATTATACTCGTTGTACCCATCTAAAAAGGAAAAATACTTCTTTCCAGACAAGGTATCCAGAACTTGGTCAATGAAAGGAAGAGGAAAGTAATCTTTCAGAGTGGCTTTGTTGAGTTCCCAGAAATCAACACAAATTCTCCATTTCCCGATCACTTTCTTTGGAACCACTACAAGCGGGTATACCCACTTACTGTCGGAGATGGGATAAATAAATCCAGCATTTAATAACTTTTGTATCTTCTCCTTTACTATATCTTTAAGTGTTGGGTTCATCCTTCTCTGGGGTTGCCTAACAAGTGTTACCTCCCCCTGGGTATATATGTGATGGATACATGTGTCAGGGTGTATACCCTTCATGTTAGTGTATTCCCAGGCGAATGCTCTTGATTGTTCTTTAAGGATACTTACTAACTGTTTTTGTTGGTCTGTATCTAGCCCAGAGTTTATATGTAAAAATTTCCCTAGACTAATCTCATGGGGCATAGTATAAGACATGGAAGACTCATCTATCTCAAAGATAAAATATGTCGAAGATAAAATGGATGGGTCCAATTGTTCTTGGAATTCTTCCCCAAACATGTACTCAAATTGGGGAAAATATTTTGGAAAATCCACACATGTGATAGCAGAAATAAATTGGTTTAGCACATTTTTCATTGTGTGCTCCTGAAATGCCCAGGCATGGTCACATGGAAATACAGGTTCTTCCCAGTCCTCATTCTCATATGGACATTCAAGCCACCATATATTCTCCATGATAGGTTGAGCTGGAGGGTAAATGGTGAGCTTTTGGATAGAGAGTCCATTCGAGATGGTCATTTCTCCCTCTCTATAGCCAATAAATGCATTGGCTATGGCTAACCAAGGTCTTCCCAAAATGACAGGATGGCCTTTGGTAGGATACTTTGAGTGAATGACAAGAAAATCTATTGGGTACTCCCATTAGGCTAAAGTAACCATGATATCATCTAAAATTCCTTCAGGTATAACTCTGGTCTTATCTGCTAATTCCAAAATGGTTGGGGTAGGCCTAAGAAGAGGTTGTAACTGTAATTTCTCCAAGGTAGTAGCGGCCATAACATTGACCCTAGGTCTATGAGAGTGTTTCCAATGGAAACCTCATTAATGGTTATCGTCACTACGGGGTTTCCTGGGTTCCCATATTTTTCTAGCTTTGGTTGCTCTGATATGTATTCATAAAGTCCTCTTATGAAATGTACTATAGGAGGGTCCTTCTGCTTCCTACCTAGCTTCTTAATACACAATTCTTTGACTACCTTACTGTAGATTGGAATGTCTTTAATGGCTTGAAGCAGGGGAATCTTGACACAAATATTCTTCAATTCATTCAAGATGTCAAATTCTGGTTGGGTGGTAGGTTTCTCGATTACCAATCTGTCTGGATAAGGAGGGGCCTTCATAATTTGTGAAGGTTCATTTTAGGGAAGCTTGGGTTCTTGGTTCTTAGGAATAATAACATATTCCCACCTGGTGTCATCCGTGGGTTGTTTGGTGGTTTCTTATTCTTCTTCTTCTTCCTGGATGACTATTGAAGGTCTCTGCTTATCCATAACTTTTCCCAATCTTAGTTGAATTTCCTGTAATGGAATAGGGGTAATGACATATGTCGAGAAAGCCTGCATCTCAATATTGTGAAGAGGTTGAGGGGATTTATTATTGGGATTCGACACTGGTTGTGTCGGTAATAGTGTCAGTATCGGGAAGCTTGCATTATGATATTGTGGCGATTGTTGTTGTGGAATAAGAGGTAAAGGTGGTGGAACAAAACCTAGCAGAAGCTGCAGACTATTTGGTGGAAACTGAGGATAAGGATGGTTGGATATAGGGACAGGTGGAGCTTGAGGGTTTCCTTGGTTATGTCCTCCTCTCCATCCTTGAAGCCAAATATTTTGATATTGTGTAGACCAATTTTTCCAACCTGGTGAGTTCCACTGTTTTTTTTGTTGATAATAGGGTGGAACTTAAGATTGTATATCTGGGTATGTGAGTTGGTTCCTAGGCTACCATGGCCTCCTAGGTGCATAAGAAGACTCCCCAGGATCTCCACTCCCATAGATGGCTAACAAACCGGGCAATGATGGACATTTCTCAGTTGAATGGCCTTCTTTGCAAAAGCCAAAAACTAAAATGTTATCTAATGGGCATTCCCCTAAGGAATGATTCCTTCTGCATCTTGGGCAATATATGCTCATTGATGCATTTTCCTCCTCCTATTTCTTTTTAATATTGAGGGTGTCCAACTAGGAACCTATTGTGCTTAAGATATCTTTTTTGAAGTTCTCTAAAAGGTTCCCTATCTCCACTCTTGTGATACCACCTGAACTAACTGGTTTTAAGTTTCTATTATAAGGGTCCCGAACATTCTTTCTTGTTTTGGCTCTACTCCTTGAGTAATTTTTACACATTTCACATATTTTGGAAAATGGTTTATGGGAGATGTCACATGATGCCATCAGGTTAAGCATCTCTAGATATTATTATGAAATTCTCTTAAGTAGAAGATCCCTAACTGCATCCTATGGGAGGTCATGGTATTTTGAATTATGGGAGATATAACCAAATTGTTCCATATAATCCTCGAGGGTCTCGTCTTCTAACTGTTGTATTTTGAAAATATCATTACGAGATTCTTTGGTCTTGCAGTAGTCTTGGTACATCTTAATAAATATATTTTTCATGGCTTCCCAAGACCTAATGTTGAATTCTCCCAACCCCATGAACCATCTTAGTGCAGAGTCCTTGAGGGTGGCAGGAAAGAGTTTTAGTTTCTGGGCATCCTGTAAGTAGTTGTAGCTTCTACACAAGATGTCGAACTCAAATAGGAAGGTATCTGGATCTTCATTTCTTTTACCATAAAAGGTAGGTAGTGCCGAGAGAGGAATATTCTTCATGTTGACATTGGGAGTGGTGTCCAAAATTGGAAACCCGAAGGTAGTTTTGGTTTGGTTTCCAGCTTCTTCTTCCTCCATGTGTCTTACATTGTTATGATCCTCCTGATCATCCATATTGGTTTGGTTTCCAAAAAGAGAGTACCTAGGTGGTTTTATCTTTGAAGAGAAAAAGGTTTCCCTTTGATGAAAAGGTCTTCCTATTGATTAGATGTCTAAGACTTTACTCGAGTCGGTTGAGATTATTGGTGCCAAATTTTTTGTGTAAATTTGAGAGATAATTACATTGGCTGAACTACCAAACAAAATATTCATCTGTTCATGGTCTATGATGTCCTCAAAGTTAGGATCTCCGGGTGATGGTGTAAAAGAAAAGGTTGTATTGTTTAGTTATGCGGAAGGCTCGAGTGGTCTTGCCTCCTGTCCCAATATGATTGATGCTTCAATTTCATGTTCTATAGTGCTCCCTGTGTTAGTCTCTTCATAGACTTCTTTAGCTCTTTGAGTTGATCTAGCTCTTGTTTTTCAGTATCGGTCTGTGGAGCTTATTAGTGGAATGTTCCTTCCCCCCAAAAGATCGGAAGGAACCTTGGTTGAAAGGTCCGATTTAGATTTAATATATCTACCTTTTGGGTCTCTAGGTCTATTCATGAAAGTAAACAAAAACTACCATTGGGTTTGTGGGAGCCTACAATAGTAGATGCGCAGGTTCTTACCTCTCATCTTAAAGTTCCCCCGCCACCAATCTAATGCTAAGGTATAGAAATGATCTATTTCCTAACTATTTCCTATGCACTAAAAACACACTAAAATCCCTCAATTAAATTGTCAACCCGGGGTAAGTAAACTTAGAGTTGTAGAAAAATATATGCCAAGGTAGAAGGGCTAGTAGTAGTATAGTCTAACTAAAGAAGTGGCTATCTAAGGGCTAATCTACTCAAGCAAAGATTATTAATGGTCAAACTCTACTAAGAAACTCAAACTATGTACCCTAAGTAACCTTTGAACGAATGATCGATGGATAGTTCTAAGAAAGCAAATGGAAACCCTACTTAAATAAAACTATTTCATTCATAACAATAAGAAAAATAAAACTATCCATCTAATAAGCAAATAGCAACAACAAACTACTTGTAATTAACCTACTTAAATTCAATAAGCAACTATCATGTGAAAGCAAGTAAATAAACAAGCAACTACACTATCAAAGCAAGAATAGACAAGTAAGCAACTAACCTATTAAAGAAAGTAAACAACTAACTAACCTAGGATAACTTCTACAGCAAGAAAACTAATTAAAACTACTCAATAAGCAACTAACTAAGCTAAGAGACAAATGAACTCTATTCTTAATTTAAATTTCACAACTATTTCTAATTTACAAAAAGAAATCTACTAAATTGAAAGCAAAAGGAATTAACAACTAATATTTAATCTATGATAAGCAAACTACTCTTTAATCTACCAAAGCTAAAAGACTATCTATCCTACAGCAGCAAAAAAACTATCTTCTAATCTATGAAAATTCAAGTATAGTGTTAATGATTGTGTGGATGTCTCCGATGTCTTATAATATCACGATGACACTTAACAATGAAAGATAATTCAAGAGGGATAAAATCGATATTGACTTCAATAGCAAAGTGAAAAGTGTGAATTAGGCAATCCAGTGAGAACTTAGCCATTATGAAAACAACATCAATTACCTTGCATATCCATGTGACTATTACTCATGCATTAATCATCAACAGTTATAAAGAGATTATGCTATGAAATTCAATTGCACTCTATACTACGTAAGCAAATTCATACTATACTAAATTCAATCATTAATTACAAATTGAAATTGCAACCTAAATCTAAGAAAGAAATTGCATCGAGTAAACTAAACTAATTCTATTTAACAATTCAATTTGCAAAAAGAGAAAATATTCATAAACAAAATTTTATCATTATTCTAGAATATGACAAGTAAACAAATGAGTGAATTAATTAACAACTAGATAAGCAAAAACTAAATAGTAATTGAATAATCAATCTAAAAATGAAAACTAGAACTAATACTATCCATCCACCGAAGCCTTGTCAAAGAAAGCATGAATTAAAATTTTGTTCTAAAAACTTTGATTTAAACTCTATTTTAAACTCTGTTTCAACATAAAGAAAGCTTAGTCTATCATCTAATCACACATGGGGTTAGTGTCTAATCTTGCAAGCTTGCTTCTACTAACTAAAAATTCATTACATATCAACAAGATCCTTCATAATAACCTGCAATTTAGGAAACAAAAACAATTAAGCTATTACGACAATTTATACAGTGAGAAAACAAAATAACAATTCATGTACAGGAAAAGAAATAAAAAGACATCTATGCTACTTAATTCATAAGAAAACTCATAGGATAGTTACCTAGACTGTTGGTGGGCCCCACAACAATTCATGGTTACTCTTCAAAGGCGAACCACAAGCTTCAACGACACAAATTCACCATTAAAACTAAAAACGCAGATTTTACACAATTATGGAAAAATAACAATAAAAATTGTCTTTCTCTCTAACTCTCTATTCCTGAACTTCTTAACTATTGTCTGACCAGTGAGGTGGTATTTATAAGCTTTAAAAACTGAGAGGTTGACCACTGGAGGGTCGATCCTCTTCTAAAAACAGTAAATGGCATTTAAGATGCCCTAACTGCCGAAATGAGGCAAGCCAATAATCGCCCAACATAACAACCCAAATTGAGTTTTCAAGAGTTCAGTGGCTGGAGGCCATGAGCACGAGCAAAATCCATGTCTCTGATTCGCCCATCACTAGCTGCCAATACCATAATCGCCAAATCGCCCATCGTTTTTGTGCAGGACGGAGTGTCGGATGGAGTATCGGATTGAGTGTCGGAAGTAAAAACAAGCCGCGATTTTTCCCTCTGACACCAAAAAATGTGAATTAGGTTCCTGGAAACATAAAAATATACTGAATTACACTCAAGATCATCATAAAACATGAGTTATGCATACCTGATGTGGATCATAGTGTTTTGGCACAAAATCTCTTCAAAAGCTTCGTCAAAACATGAAAACGGATATATACATTCGGAAAAAGTATCTAAATAATGTCATAAAATCGATCATATCATGGGCCCAACAACAAGTTGGATAGAGAGTCTCATAGCCCTGTAGTTGCATCTTGGCCTCTAGCAACCAACCTACAGTCCCTCATCCCCCACATGCTTGTCCCACTCTAAGAAGTGTGCGCCTTATATGCTCAATAGTCCCTCGACTGCTCCACTTCCCCTCCAAGGCTTCAACAACAGGCCAAACAGGGAGTCTCATAGCCCTGTAGCTGGAGCTTGGCACCTTGGGAATGAATTCCTAGCAGTTCTCTCACCTGGAGAGAATGATCATGGGCCTGACAACCCGCTTCTTCGACCACGGGCCTCGCAACTCGCTTCTTCGACCTACGGCCTGCAACCCGCTCCTTCCACTCCAAACTTACCAAGTACAGGTACCAATACCATTAGTAGCATCGATCGGTCCCGAATATAGTAAGCTTGATGGTAAAATGTACTAAATTCCCCAATATATATGCATGTGCCCTTAATGACACATGGCCCTGAAGGAACCCACTTTTCTCCACTTGTAATTTGTTTCATTCCCATAGGAACTTAGGATAACATAAATTTATATCCATACTTTAGACTTTAGGAATAATAATATAATATTCCTTTGGGATTAAGCCCTCTAGCTTAGCTCCTTCCTAGACTCTTAGCCCCTCTTTCCCTTCCTAGTTGAGTTTAGCCCCCATACTCTTTTACATGGTTGGTTTGTAACAATGATGTGTTTTCATTAAAATTTGTGTGTGATTACATATATCAATGATGGTTCACTGGCCATTTTAACATCTATCTCCATGACCTACTAACCACATAGGCACTCTGGCCTAAGAATACATATACACAAAGGCATGCTGGCCCAGAATGCTTTGGCTCACCAGCCTATGTGTTCATTTACATTTATAGGTACAATTGGGGTTCGACCTAGGGGTATTACATGCATTCAGATTGTGCATATCATTTTCTTCCCAACCATGGAACCCTCAAGTTAACCAATGCATACCCTTATATTGTGTATATAAAGTCCAAGAAGCTATGACGTATTAAGAAAGTAGAAAATACAATTCTCTAATACAATTCTCTTTTGAAGAATCAATTAACTTAGTTGATCAAATAGATCAAATATCTTCTTTCACACACACACATAAGAGGATCTACACCCACTAAGGTTTGAACCTAGGTTGTTTGTATTGTGAAATCCCCTCTCAACCACTAAATCACAACCCCACGAATAACAAACATCTAAATATGTTTATACCCAAAATGTCTGAAATAATATTTCCTCCAAGTATTTTAAATAATAATATCCAAATAAACTATGATCACCATAATTCACAACTTAGTCAACATAATAAACCATAATCAATACAATTAACATAATCAATTACAATAAATATATTCAACTTTAATTAACAAATTATTCAATCATAGTAAATATTATCAATGTAATCTAACATATATAACATAATGAACACAATCAACGTAGTGAATATGGTCAAGATATATAGTTCAACATGATTCACAACGAGTTATCATCAACACAATGAAACACAAATACATTTTTTTATTATATAAAAATTAAAAATTGTAATACTTTGTTTTGTGATTTATATTGTTAAGTATTTTAAATTTATTAAATAATTTAAATAAAGTTTTAATATAAATATAAATTATCCACACAATGAAACACAAAATAATTTTTTTATTATATAAAAATTAAAAATTGCAATACTTTGTTTTGTGATTTATATTGTTAAGTATTTTAAATTTATTAAATAATTTAAATAAAGTTTTAATATAAATATAAATTAGTAGTATTCATGTTTATGAATAAAAAGTGATGTTTATGAATAAAAATGATGAAGAGATGGATGAAAAGGAAAAGATAATGCATGAACAAGAAAAAAATTTCCGATAAAAACAATTTTATAAATATAAATATAGAAAATATCATAAAAATATATATATATATAATTTTTTTAATAAAATAATTTTATAAATATAAATATAGAAAATAAAAAAATATAATTTATCATAGTTTAGTTTAAATATTTGTTTTTTGGTTTTGTTGGAATTCTAAATTTGTGTGATTGAGTTTATATAATTTGAGTGCTCCACTTTTTTTTATGGTATTGAATTCATTTATTCATTCAAAAATGTAATTTAAACAATATAAAATGTGGATTTCACCAAGATCTATTTGTCTGATTTGAAGAAAAAATTCAAAAGTTCGAATGTTTAGATAACACCATTTATCATCACTGAGGTCGAATGTTTAGACAACGTCATTTATCATCATTGGTTCATGTTTGGAGGCTTATGTTGTTACTGAAAATGTCTCATGGTCGAGTTGATTACAAAATACGAGTTAGTAGTGTGTTTGAACAATAAAGGATTACAAAAATGATGGTGGGTTTTGAGACACTTGGAACTTGCTAAGTCACAAATTATTGATATATCAAGCTTGCAGGCTATTAAATATATTCTTGGGTTATAGTGACAAGACATGCCAGAACGTCATAGTCATTATTTCAAGTGATGTGATTGGGACACTCCTCCTCAAACTTCCTGCCTCCTCAACCTTCCTTCCCAGGCCCATAGTGATTTTGACACTTGTTTCTTCACGTTTTTAGAGGATTTGGCACTTGCCTGCTTCGATCTTGGTTTTTTGTGCATCCACTGGCAGATATATTCCACACTATGCTCCAAGCGTAGAATTTTTTTTTGTCCATCCATTGGTAGATATATTCCACACTATGCTCTTGGCATTGCAGGCGCGGAATTTCATATGTTGGATGCCTGGAGAGATAGTTTGTGCTGACAGGAACCAACAATGTTGGATACATGATCTAGAGGATTGAGGTAGGAACAAAGAACAAGACAACATAGTGAAACAAAGAATTGGTCATTGGGTTGGTTTAAGTAGACACAAGGTGTCATGCATCCTTTCCTTCAGTATAAGAGATACAAAAACCTATTTTCTATGGGCATAAATTAAACGCATTTCCATCTAAATATTTAGAGGTTTTCTAGCCCCAATCCCATCTACTACAAATAAATAAACAATCAAAACTATTACAAGTCTTATAATGAAACAACCAAAAACGATAATACATAATGCACAAGATATCTTACCTTGTAACATAGATATGAAGAAGTCTAAAATTAGAGGTCTCACAGCACATAGTTTCAATAAAACAAGTCAACCCTAATGTGGGCCTCTTAGAAGTTAGAAATGATGCGACAATGCCACTCTCCACATGCTCTAAAATTCAAATCCACCCACCACAATTAGTTAAAACAAAAAAATTAATTAAAATACATTGTAATTCATAAATGCTTTGGGAAAGACCATGTGATGCAGTACACAACAAATCCTATCAAAATTTATATTTCCTACTAAAATTAATGAAGTAAAAAAAGTGGAATATATATATATATATATATGTGTGTGTGTGTGTGTGTGTGTGTGTGTGTGATGTTAGATCCGGGCTTTAATCATTTTGGACCAAAGTAGAGCCTCAAGAAATGTGAAGTGTTTGGAGTTTCAAAATGATCAAAGTGGTTGATTAATAAATGTCTTTGATCATTTTGGTAATCAATGTCTTTGATCAATTTGGAGCCCCAAATACTTCACATTTCTCAAGGCTTCCCTTTGGTCTGAAATGATCAAATGCTTCGGACCAAAGCGTAGCCTCAGGAAATGTGAAGTGTTTGGGGCTCTAAAATGATCAAAGTTGTTGATTAATCAACGTCTTTGATCATTTCAGAGCCCCAAATGCTTCACATTTATCAAGGCTTTGTTTTGGTCTGAAATGATCAAAACTTGGATTCAACACACACACACACACACACATATATTATCATATTAATATATTATATTATATTATGTTATTCTATTAATTTATTTTTTTGTAAGTAGGTTCTATACACATTACTATCATACACAAAATTGTTACAATCATTGTTTTATGTGGCTTGCCAAAAACAAGAAACCAAACCACAAAGATATAAGAGTTTGCATATCTTTAGAACTCTACATCTATTGGAAGTTCAATACCTCCAAAGACTTAGAATCATAACCAGAATTTAGACAAACAAACAACAAAGCATCACCAAAACACATAGCTATAGGGAAAGACAAAAAGAAGTCACTCCTAAACTAGTAAACCATACAAAGGAACTTATCAGTTAGGGCCCGAAGAGCTTGTTGGCTTGGAACTCTATAGATCCTGGGTGGCCTTGTTGATCAATGGTTCCTCTTCTTCTTCCAATATGACCAAGTTTAAAGAAGTGCCAGGGTAACTCTTAACTCCAACCTTTCCTTTATTCTACTTGCCATCAAATTCAGTTCGAATTCCAAAGACTATCCTACAAACCACTTCAAACTTGGCTTCAAAAATCATGAACCTACCTATCTAGTAAATCTTCATAATTGGCTCCTTGTTTCTCCATCACCCAAGCAATGAGGATCCTAATGAACCAATAATGCTCAGTTTCCTTGAAGACCTTGGTTTTTCTGCTCCTAGAGAAATCAGAGTCAGAGAAAAAACCCTCAAAAGCCATCTTAGTTTGTTCATTCCCCATTAGTTTTCCCTCCTTCCAAGCTACTTCTTATGGGCCTCTCATTTCCTTTTTCACCACAACAGAGCATCGCACATGGTAGGTCCTCTCAACCCACAAGGCATCCCTTTCGGCTCTGGTTGCAACAAGATATAAGGATTTATTTTTTGCATGTTCAGGTACCTTACATTAGTGTCCCTCACATTTCCTAGAGCTAGGCCTCAATCCCCCCATGTGATCACCACACTCCATGTCACCCACACTCGTCGAGAACCAAAGTAAGAGAGCCCACAATGCCACAACCCCGATAATGTAATAGACTATTGAAACCATGACACTAGCCCCACCTGAAAGGAAAAAATTACCAATGCCCCAAGGAGAAGGCCACTCATGTAACCTCCAGGCAAATTGAACTTCCCACCACCTTCTCCAACCAGATAGAGGATTCACTATGCCTCCCAACCAAATGAAAGTAAATCTAGAACCATGATTGATGGGGTCATTGGGCACCCTAGGAACCCAACCAACATCCTTGGAAGACCAATTTCCAGGAACAGAGACACTAACGAGCATACCTATACCCCTGTCATTCTCACCAAACACTCCCATGGAAGGAGGGAAAATCACCAACTGAGAGGCCCACTTGAGCCAAAGCAACCAACCTTTGCATCTGACCAAGCCCAAATGGAGTTGGACTTTCCTTTTATTAATTTGAATTTATTTTTCTTGAAGAAAGGAATTCAAGTCCCCTTCCATTGCCATGATATCCTGAGGTCTCATTCAACCCCACAAATAACCAAAATCGAACTCCTATAGACACACCATAAACCTCCTGCTTGTACCTTCTTTCTCCCACCATTCAGTGTTCTCCCTTTCCACCAAACAGAATGAAACCCTGCAATGCCTTGGTACCATAGATGTCATATAAAATGTGTGCATGGAGAGAAATCAGGATCCTAAGTGTCACCCTATCTCAGGAATTCTATTATTATTATTATTATTATTATTATATAAATACAATATTCATATATATAAATGATCAAAGGATTTTTTATCATTTCAAGCCAAAGAGGAGTCTTAGGAAATGTGAAGTGTTTTGGGATCCAAAATGATCAAAGTCGTTAACTAATCAACAAATTTGATCATTTCATAGTCCAAACACTTCACATAACCTCAAGTTGTGCTTGTTCCAATACACATACATGGATATGCACAATTTTTTAACTTTCCTATCAATTTGATGATTTTTAAAATTAAATAAACATCATTGTTGATGTGCTGATTTTAAAATTGGTTGTATATGATGGTTAAATAAGGTAAAAACAAGCAAATACCCATCAAATTTAATCCCTACCTGTGAGTGATTTGTGACGTCAACATTAATATTCCTACATGACCTCAGTTGTGTTGACCTCATGTAGCACATGTCCCAATTTCCTCGTTTTGTCTAGTTGAGATGGGATTGTTGTGTGATTTTTCAATTTTTAGTCGTCTATCAACAACATATAAAACAATGCAATATGTCCTCATATAATGTCAAACTAGTTTTTCCTTTGTTCAACCCTTCTCCTCTAGTTGCCTCTCGTCCCCGCCATCCATTGCATGTGTAGGTTTCAAACAAGTACCATTCTCCAATGCCATAACAAGAGAAAAGGATTATTGACGAAGCAAATTCTAATCTTAGATATAGATTTGGATATTAATCTTATCATATGCATTGCCAATTTGCATACCATCCCAAAATATTAAGAAAACTCCAAGGCAAAGAATCACGAGAACAACGTTAAATTCTCGTGAATAGATTCAACTCTCATTATTTGGTAAGGTATGAACAATTTCCACTTGTAGGAAGCAACCACCATGGAGTGTTTATGATTGAGAATCTTTTTGAAATTAATGGTTGACTCGCTACAATGGATGCTAAAGTTGCAACACGAAACACTAGCCAATACACAACATTTGGTATGGATTTGTAAAATGCACTACCTATGTCTCCTGGATTCCTGATCAAATAAGTTGTTTCTCCCACATATGTAATGATCAAATAAGGATAAACCATCATACATAAAGAAATTTGCAAGAAAAGAACATAATTTTATTGCACATTGAGGTGGTGGGAAATGTTGGTTACTTTGTGTATACTTATTTAAAAAAATTAACATAATCCCTTTTTATTTTCAAATTCCTCTGAATGACATCCTTTAAATTTTTTAATAGATGTAAGTTAAGATGAAACTAATATACCTAGATTGAGATGATTCTATTTTAATATCATCATCTCAAGGGTTTAATAGATCTAAGATGAATTTAATAGAACCATTTCAAAATGTATCTATCTAGAGAAAATTTCCTTGAAATAAGTTTAGAAATAAAAATAAATGTTTTCTTAAACACATTTTGGACCTGGATTGATCTTATATTGAAATGACCCAAGTCAATTGATTCAGGAGCATTGCCAACAAAGCATGAATGGAGGACATCTAGGTGAACTAGTGGACATTTTGAAGAAATTTAAATTTTGAAGAATGTGTATCACGCAAATCTTTTGAAAGGAATTGTAATTAAAGAACATCTTAAATGTTGTAGAGCTGAATGGTTCATGAAGACATCGAAGAATGTATTTTCTTTTAATGTAGCCAAGTGTAGTATAGATTCGATGTGTTCGATCGGATCTGTCTATCACAAATATTTATTGTAATAAATTCTAAGTAGTTGATAACTTTTAATTCGACAGGATAGCTTTAGAGTCGTTGGAGGGAAGAACTCGAAGAGATCTCTTGTATAAATCTTTGTATTGTATCCTAGTAGAGGTTGTTGTAGAATTTATTGAAGCATTGTATGAACATATGTATACTTCAGTTGAATGAATATAACAGAGGAGAATTGTCCCAAATGTATGGTGTTGATGCGTCTATCTTAATGAATGAATGGTAGATTTTTTATTTATTTGAAATTCTTTGTTATTTCTTGTTCTTGTGTTTATGTATGCATTTACATGGCTAAATGTATGAACTTATGAGGATTTAGATAAGTTTCAATTGTTTCTCTTCTACGAGCAAGTGCAAGTGTGCATAGTGTCTGCAAGGAGTGCGTTGACAGAGTCTATCTCGACTCACAATCTCATAAGAGATAACGTGATCTTGCATGTGCAAGGAGTGCATAACGTCCGCAATGTGTGTGTGACTGAGTCCATTCTTACTCATAAGCTCAAGAGGAGTAGCTGAAATTGTCCACAGAGTGGCTGGATTTCAAAGGACAACCTATTGCAAGGCTTGCACAGGCTGGATTTTGACTAAGTGTCGAAAAGAGTATTCGAAGAAGACAAGAGTTCGAGAAAGAACAAGTTTAGGAGGGAGAACAATGAGAAATATTCTAAGGAAGAAATCCTTTGAGGTTTCCCAGATTTAGTAAAGCAAGATCCATCCAGGAGGGATTGGAATCATTCCAGACCGTCAAATCTGGGATGAGTTGCACGAAGGTCAGTCATGAGGTATTTCAGAGGTTGGAGTTCAGGACACTTCGAAACATTAAAAGGTGAGATCGTTGAAGTCACAAACTCGTGAGGTGAATATTAATCGTTGGCTGCGAGGAGACACGTGGCAATGGATTAGAGAATCTGAGAATCAGAGATTCGAAGGAAGTAAGGGTGGAGTAAGTGAAGTTTCAAAAAATCATGAAACCCGAAGTTTAAGCTGGACCGTTAGATCCAGAGAGACACGTGGCAAAGACCCGTGAGTTCAAAGGAATCTGTTTCGGAAGGAAACTAAGGGGGATATTGCAGTATTGATGGAGCCTGAAGTGGCGAAGGGTTGGCCTGAGTTCATAGCCCATGGTCACATAGCGGAGAAAGAGTCTAGCTCAATACTAGTACTCACGAATCAGTGTCGCCAAGCGTCATAGAGCGGAGTTGTAGGTGGTCCGAACTTACATGCAACATCAAGGGGACCTATGTGAGCATATAGATTGCTCAGGGACTGTTGGAGGCCCAAAGAACCAGTTCGGTTCGGAGAGTTTGAACGATCCTAGATGAGGAGGTCGAGCAGCCCCC
>SNQJ01S0001204.1:434245-453865 GCA_010110895.2 Picea sitchensis
GGTATCAGAGCAGATACATAATTGACTTTTGTAAGTAAAGGAGACAGAGAAGTAGGCTGATATCATCAAGTGGTATCAGATACATCAACACAATTTCACCTAGGAGTGTGCAGATTTGCTTGTAGAAAATAAAGCTATGGAAAGGGAGATGAGAGAACTTGGAGCAAGGATAGATGCCATGGAAACAAGAAAAATGAGAGCACATGATGCTGGAGACGTTAGCGATGCGGAAAATGAAGAAGTGGAAGTTCAAGAAGTTGTAGCGGAGGATGATGTAGAAGAGCGCTTTCTGAAAGAGGTGGTTAAGTTGGGAGATAGAGAAAAGATAGACATCCTAGTGTATGAAGGTAATTTAGACATCGAAGAATTGCTTGATTGGATACGAGAAATGGAAAAGTATTTCGACTATGAATATGTCGATGAGGAGAAAAAGGTAAAACATGTTGTCACCAGGTTGAAAGTACATGCAACATTGTGGTGGAATGAATTGCAGGATGGGAGGAGAAGCAAAGGCAAGAAAAAGATCAATATTTGGGATCAGATGGTGGCCAAGCTAAAGACAAAATTCATACCCAAGGACCACCAAATAAATTTGTTCAGGAGGTTGCAGAACCTGAGATAGAAAGGAATGACTATGAAGGAGTACACATAGGAGCTCTACAGACTGAACATCAGGACTGGACAAAAAGAGAGAGATGAGGAAAAAGTTTTCAAGTACATCAACGACCTGAGATATGAAATCCAGGACGAAATCAACATGATGACAGTGAGAACAATAGAAGATGCATACCAAATTGCACTGAAAGCAGAGGAGAAGTTGGCCAAGAAGCAGAGTCAACAAAACAGAGGTAGGAGTTTGAAAAGAGGCAAAGGAGTTGCCCATGACAAGACACAAAAGTCCAAAGGTGAGGCAGAGAAACCACATATTCACTCTACGAGAGGAGAGAGTTCTCGAGGAAGGCAGAGTGGTGGTAGGAACTCTTTTCCTAGAGGAAGAGGAAAAGGTAGAGGAGGTGAGATAAAGTGTTATGCTTGTGGAAATGTAGGACACATGTCTTGGGAATGTCCTGATAGGAAGAAAGAAGGAGTTGAAGCTCACATTTTAGAAGCACAAAAGAGAGATGTTGAGGTAGAAGGCATAGAATATGGGATATCTTTGATGATGAAGAAATTTCTCTTAAAGCTAGAGCCAGAAGTTGAAAAGTCGGTGCAGAGGAACAATTTGTTCAGGACAACTTGCAAGACTAAGGACAGAGTATGCAAGGTGATAATTGACAGTGGGAGCACTGATAATTTAGTATCCACAGAGATGGTGGAGAAGTTAGAGCTAGAGATGACTGTACATCCAACGTCGTATAAAGTCTCATGGTTGCAGAAGGGTCATCAGGTAACAGTCACTAAACAATTACTAGTTGAATTTAAAATAGGGGGATATAGAGATGAAATTCTATGTGATGTAATTCCCATGGATGTATGTTATGTTTTGTTGGGAATACCATGGTAGTATGATGGGAATGTCATTCATGATGGCAGAAAAAATACTTATACCTTGGAGAAGAGTGGTAGGACACATATGTTGTTGCCAATCGAAGAGAAGAAAGTGAAAGAAGAATCCAGCACGAGTATACTTCTCATGAGTGGGAAGGAACTCCTGAGTGAAGTTAATAAGGAATAGGATATGCAGTTTGTTGTAGTGAGGAAGCCAAAAATTATCCTTACAAGTACTTCTATGGAGGATTTTCTTGAGGAAATTCAGGAGTTGTTAGAAAATTTTGTTGACATAGTAGTGGATGAGTTGCCAAGCTCATTGCTACCTGTTAGTGCTCAAATTTTCTCCCAAAATTTTAAAAGCACCTTTAGCAAATTTGTGTTAAAATTGTCAAATTACTTTAGTCATTTTCCTAGGTCATAACTTTAAATTCCTTCATTAAATCTTGACAAGCTCCCATTTATCACTTTTGCCCAAGATTCTGGTGTCTCTGTCTTCACCTTTAGTAAATTTGTGCTAAAATTGTCAAATTACTTCAGTCATTTTCCTAGGTCATAACTTTAAATTCCTTCATTAAATCTTGACAAGCTCCTATTTATTGCTTTTGCCCAAGATTCTAGTGTTTCTGTCTTCACCTTTAGCAAATTTGTGCTAAAATTGTCAAATTACTTCAGTCATTTTCGTAGGTCATAACTTTAAATTTCTTCATTAAATCTTGACAAGCTCCCATTTATCGCTTTTGCCCAAGATTCTGGTGTCTCTGTCTTCCGCCAAATCTTGACAAGCTCCCATTTATCGCTTTTGCCCAAGATTCTGGTGTCTTTGTCTTCTGCTCCCTGCATTCCAAAAACACAATAATTGTCATTTAGCCTGAAACCCTAGTTTTTAGATCTTTTATATTTACAAATAAAAATTTTCAAATTACTTCAGTCATTTTCCTAGGTCATAACTTTAAATTTCTTCATTAAATCTTCACAAGCTCCCGTTTATCGCTTTTTCCCAAGATTCTGGTGTCTCTGTCTTCTTCCCCCTGCATTCCAAAAACACAATTATTGTCATTTAGCCTGAAACCCTAGTTTTTAGATCTTTTATATTTACAAATAAAAATATACATTTTTATTTGTAAAATTTTCCCGGAAAATGATGGTGCCCAAGATTCTCGTGTCTCTGTCTTCCGCTGCCTGCATTCCAAAAACACAATAATTGTCATTTAGCCTGAAACCCTAGTTTTTAGATCTTTTATATTTACAAATAAAAAATTTCAAATTACTTCATTCATTTTCCTAGGTCATAACTTTAAATTTCTTCATTAAATCTTGACAAGCTCCCGTTTATCGCTTTTGCCCAAGATTCTGGTGTCTCTGTCTTCCACCCCCTGCATTCCAAAAACACAATAATTGTCATTTAGCCTGAAACCCTAGTTTTTAGATCTTTTATATTTACAAATAAAAATATACATTTTTATTTGTAAACTTTTCTTATTTTTATTTGTAAACTTTTCCCGGAAAATGATGGTGCCCAAGATTCTGGTGCCTTTGTCTTCCGCTGCCTGCATTCTAAAAACACAATAATTGTCATTTAGCCTAAAACCCTAGTTTTTAGATCTTTTATATTTACAAATAAAAAATTTCAAATTACTTCAGTCATTTTCCTAGGTCATAACTTTAAATTTTTTCATTAAATCTTGACAAGCTCCTGTTTATCGCTTTTGCCCAAGATTCTGGTGTCCTTGTCTTCTGTTTTAAGATCTTTTATATTTAAAAATAAAAATTTTCAAATTACTTCAGTCATTTTCCTAGGTCATAACTTTAAATTTCTTCATTAAATCTTGACAAGCGATAAATGATGCCCAAGATTCTGGTGTCTCTGTCTTCCGCTGCCTGCATTCCAAAAACACAATAATTGTCATTTAGCTTGAAACCCTTTTTAGATCTTTTATATTTACAAATAAAAAATTTCAAATTACTTCAGTTATTTTCTCAGATCATAACTTTAAATTTCTTCATTAAATCTTGACAAAGTCCTGTTTATCGCTTTTGCCCAAGATTTTGGTGTCTCTATCTTCCGTTTTTAGATCTTTTATATTTACAAATAAAAAATTTCAAATTACAGTCATTTTCCTAGGTCATAACTATAATTTTCTTCATTAAATCTTGACAAGATCCTGTTTATCGCTTTTGCCCAAGATTCTGGTGTATCTGTCTTCCACCCCTGCATTCCAAAAACACAATAATTGTCATTTAGCCTGAAACCCTAGTTTTTAGATCTTTTATATTTATAAATAAAAATATACCTTTTTATGTGTATACTTCTCCCGGAAAATGATGGTGCGTGCGCACAAGTGACCTAAGTCTGATCTTAAACCATATAACATACTGAACTCTGCCAAATTCTGAGCCCACATGTCGAGCCCGACATTACAAACATTAAGCGTCGAGCTCGACATTACACCACATATCTAATCTAAATAATTAAAGGGGCATCGACGTATATGAAGGCCATAAGGTTTACATTCCCGGTGCATGTGGGAGTCTTCTGCAATCCAAATCTCCAGCATAGTCTGCATCAACAAAGCCAAGTATGTCCACCACTCTGTCCAATCTCGGTCTTCCTTGGTAGCACAATCCATAACTAGTGGTGCCACGAAGATACCTAAAGACCCTCTTTACTGCTGTCCAATGCTCCTTCCCTGGTTTTGACATATACCTGCTCAAAACTCCCACTGCATGTGCAATGTCCGGTCTAGTACAAACCATTGCATACATCAAACTGCCAACTACACTAGCATATGGAACATGGGACATGTCCTCTTCTTCTTCCTGTGTATTGGGACACTGATCTGCAGATAACTTTACACCTATAGGAATAGGAACCTTGACCGGTTTACTTCCATGCATATTAAACCTCTGCAATATCGTCTCAACATATTTTCTCTTGACCGTTTACTTCCATGCATATTAAACCCCAATATTCAGTTCTCAACATATTTTCTTTGATTCAACTAGAGTTTCGTATTTGCATGATCTCTTTTAATATCCCATCTCCTAAGGTAGCAACACCAAGATCCTTCATGTCAAATTTGAGGATAGTTGCGATTTCACTCCTTGATAATATCCATGCTATTTCCTACCAACAACATGTCATCACCATACAACACTACATAAATGTGAAGTGATTACCAACCCGCTTGGAATATATACACAAAGGATCAACCCCGCTTCTTACAAATCCTAATCCAAGGATGTATGTATCAAACTTTGGTACCACATCCTAGGTGATTTCTTTAGACCGTAGGACTTTATCTTACATACTAGCTCCTTCTTTCCTTTCACATAAAATCCTTCTCAATGCTTCATGTAGATTTCTCTTCCATCCCCATGTAGGAATGTTGTCTTCACATCCATTTGTTCCACTTCAATATCAGAAGAAGAATAGATAAAATAAATCTAATAGTTAACTTAGCAACAGAGAAAAATATCACCAAAGTCAATTCCCCACTGGAATAAATAACCTTGGCACTTAACTGAAGCTTTGTATTTCTCCACTTTACCTTGTGTGCATTAAACTTCTTGTTCTGGCAACCATTTGCTACCAAATCCTATTTTCCAAATTGAAGCCTCAACTAGATCCTAAGTTTCATTTTTATTCAAGGTATCCATTTCTTCAAACTTTTCATGGCCTTCTTCCAGAAGTTTACTATCCTCCTAATTCACTGCTTCCTCGATAGTTATGGGATCATCACTGCTAATAGATAAAGCAAAATTGGAATGAAAAATCAGGTAGACTATAGCTTTATGGCTCTCATCTCTCACCCCATCTCCTCAATACCGGGTATGAGGTTATTCTTCTTCTTCTTCACCGCTTCCTTCCTGCTTTCCTCTCTTCTCGCATGATCCATTTTGCATCATCCAAATTCCAAGCTCTATTTTATCAGTTCGCCTTGTTTCTAGTGGAATTCGTTGACATCTTTTACCTCTTTGAAAACAACATCTAGACTGTAAATAGTCTTATTGGCTTCTAGGTTCCAAAGCTTATAACCTTCACACCATCTTTATAACCAATAAAGTACATTTTTCATCTTTATTATCCACTTTACTCCTATTTTCCTTTTGGAACATGTACACAAGCATCAAAACAAAACACTCTAATATGTTGAAGAGAGGGGTTTCTTTCCGCACTATACTCAAGGTGGAGTTGTATTTCATCCTAGCCGAAGGAACGTGGATTGACTGTGCAACATGTTGTACTTCAGCCTTCTGCACTTTTGTCCTAACTGCAATCAATAGCATGTTCTTGCTTTTTCCATCGTTGTCTTGTTCATCCTTTTGCAACTCCACTGCTGAGGAGGTATGGACAAGAACGTGTCCAAAATTACATCACCTGTATCAACTCTAAGATCCATTTTGTTCTTGTAGCACCAGATGGTAATATTACTCAATTATGTTTACTATATATGTAATTTTCTATAGAAATCATCAAAATCCAGAGTACTAGACATACCTTCAATCATACCTTTACCGTAGTGTCTCAAGGCCCTTTTCTCCAATATTCCCCGGTCTTTTATGCCAACATGGTCTTTTTTCCTGGGACAATATTGGTCTTGTCTCCCTCATTTCTCTACTCAGGGACAATAAACCTACACCCATTAGTATAAGTGTTTTCCCAACAACTTTGTACGATTTCACAAACAACTCTCATCAACACCATTTCCCCTCGCACCATCTTGCAAGTGTTCTTTCAAATACAGTATCCACTCCTGCATCACCAACTTGCTTACAGATATTAGGCTCTGCTGTTTTGGAATGTGAACCCCTGCAGTAGTTCAACCTTCCATCAAGAAAGTAACAACTTAACCCTTCCTAACGCCCCAAGATTTTACTGCCGAAGTCATCTCCTAGGAATACATCACCACCATCATATTTTTTCATATTCAGAGAACCACTCCCTGTGGAGGGAGTCATATGGTATGATGCACCGAAGTCGATCAACCATACATCATGGTCTCCGGTGATGTACTTGTAGATGCTAGGTAAACATCACCTCCTTCTTCGCTGGAGGTTTTCCTCAGGAAGAGGTACTATCAGATCCCTCATTTCTTTTCAACCTTATTAGACTTGCAATCTTCTTATAATGCCCCGCTTTACCACACTTCCAACATACAAAGGTTTTCCTTCCTCGGTGATTTATTCACCAGGATTTAGATCTCCATACCGAAGGTTTACTAGGGTTCCTATCTTGGGTACACCCTTTTACAAATAAAGACTGCGGTCAGGACCATCCATGCTTTTTTCACTTCATCTCTTCAGATAACAAGGAGATGCAACCAATATCCCTATACTTCAATGTAGATTGAGTGGTACTACCATTGTGACAAACCGATTATCCCAAGAGTCGGGTAAAGAACATAACAAAGTAATGGTCTAATTTATCTTCTCTTCTAATCGTATTATTAACAGATCCAAGTTGACATACCAAAGTATTAAAGGAATTTAGATGTTCTCACTACTGTAATCTCCATCTTCCATCCTAAGATGATACAACTTCTTTCGAAGAAACAACTTGTTTACCAGGGACTTTGATTGATACAAATTCCCTAACTTATCCCATAGTTCCTTGGCTATAGATTCTCCTGAGACATTCAACAACACCGAATCTGCCAGGCAAAGTCGAATAGTGCTCCTTGCTCTTCTGTCCAACTTGTCCCAATCTTCCTTCGACATACTAGTAGCTGGTGTACTAGTAGTTTGTGTACTGGTAGGTTGTGTACCGGTAGTCCGTGTGCTTGTAGATGGTGTACCAGTAGGCTGTGTACCAAGATCCACAGTGATCCATTGTTCTTTGTCTACAAGAAGGTCCTCCATCTTGAGCTTCCATAGCTCAAAGTTTTTACCGTTGAACTTCTCTATATCGATTCTAGATGAGCTCACCATTCCTCTTTCTTTACTCGAATCTCCACTGCAAAAGCTCCCACTAAACCCAGGTTTATCACAGGCCTAAGATAAATTTGATCTATCAAGACCGAGCCAAACCCTCAACAACAAAGGCGTCCCTCTGAAGCCAAAAAATATCTCTAATACCACATGTAAGTTTTAAACCTGCGAAGTAAAGCAATGCATATAAATTCTTAAGCAATACATAAATTAATCAATGGCTCATACACAAAGTACACAAAGATTTTATACCAGAAACCCTCAACCGGGAAAACCCTTCTTATTTTCATTATATCGAATTTCACCATTCACCATACAATATATACAATGTTTTTAGGTATTCCGTAGATACCAAAACCCTAATCCCTTAATCTGGGATTAATTTACAAATCTGCTAAAAATAGCAAAATCCGCTAAAAATAAGGATCGTCAGACACAATTGTTGTATCTGACGCACCCACACACCGACACATGCAAAGAATATAACACATACCCAACAAAATATTCACAGCGTATGAAATGAGGGTAGAACCAGAGAACCCTGTCATGAAGGAAGCAATGTTCAAATCATCCAAGAAGATGAAGAAGTAGAGAAAGGAAAAGTCAAAACCGTATTGCAGTTACAACGATGATTCAGAGGAATATGAAGAAGTTGAGAACTTTGTAAGGAAATTAAAAAAGGGAACCAACAAATACAAAGGTATGATTCCATTGAAATTTTTTAATTGTGATGGTATTGGTCATTTTTCTTCTAAATTTCCTTATGCTAATAATAAAGGTAGTGATGAAGAAGAAGATCCTAAGAAGAAAAATAAAAATCAAAAGGGATACAAGAGAAAGAACAAAAATAATTTTTTAAGAAAAGTTTCTACTCAAAGGAAGAGATATCTTCATCAAACAAGGATGATAGTGACAATGATTCAGAAAGAGTACTCTTCACGGTAGTAGAAGATGATTCTGAAGAAGAAGGTGAAGTCGATCTCATAGTAGAATTAATTAGTGCCTTAGAAGAACTAGGGAAAGAAAGAAAGAAAATCAAGTCACTCAAGGTAGAGTTAAAGAAGAAAGAAGGATCTCAAAATTCCAACTCAAAATAAATTGAGAAGATACTCATGAAGTTAAAGATCTAGGTAGAAGAAGACAAAAGGATTGAAGAAACACTCAGAAAATAGTTAGAAGATAAAGAGAAGATGATTGAAATCTTGGAAGTAGAAATAGTTACAAGAAAAGATCTTCAGAAGAAATATATGCAGCAGAATAGCACCAAAATATTGGATGAGATCATCAACATTCAAAGGCCATACTGTGATAGGTCCGGGATAGGATACAACCAAATGCATAATGAGAAAGGTTCAAGCTCCAAGACAAAAAAAACAAGAAGAAGAACAAAGCACCTATGCAGAAATAGTCATAGGTACTCAAGAAGAAAATCACAGAGGAATTGGACCACCTAGAATATTCATAATGCAGAACCAACAATCATCAACATCTCAAGAAGAAGAAGGCTTCAGAAGAGCAACACCATTTAGAAGATCCCCTACATCCATGTATCAAACTATTTTTCTTGGTTTATGCTATTATTGTAAGAATTTTGGTCACAAATCTACAAATTGTAGAGTCTATGACAAGAACAAAAGAAACTATGAAGGATATTCAAACAACAATTATCCTAGAAAGTCACATTGTTACGGAAATATTCCCCTGCGGACAAGTGAACTTTTCCTTTGATTATTAACCCCTATACCAAGACAAAAACAATCATTTGGACACTACCATTACTATAAACTCGTTTTTCTTATCGAAAAAGAGAGGAGAAGGTAAAGTAAGATGTACTATATTTATAACATTTTCCCCAACTGCTCCTATCCGCAAACTTGATCCAATTCCTGGCTCAAATCAATATGTGCAATGCACAACAAGAAACAAGAGACTTCCTTCTACTCTAATGGATTAGGCAAAGAAAATTCATCTATGCAAATCAGCTTAAACATAGACAAACACATGAAACCACATACTTAAAGGAAATAGGCCAAGTATATTAAATGAGAACAAAGAAAATTTACAGACCACGGATGATGTCAACTGCAACTCCTCCAATCTCTCCTCATCCAACCCTTGCACGAATACCATCATCATAAGTATGATATCTCTCAGATTTCTCCCCTTCACCATGGAAATCCCTCATTATATAGGATTTGGAGGCTTAACCACCATGGATAAGATCACTCACCAGATCCACTAAAATGGGATCTCCAAGATTTTTAGGGAGAAAATATATCTCAAGGATTTTAGGGAGAAAATATCTCTCAAGGATTTTAAGGAGAAAATATCTCTCAAGATCCACCAAATTAGGATTTGAGAAAATATATCAACCATCCATGAGATTATCAACCTCTCATTGAGATTAGGAAACTAAATGTGAGGTGGATTCTCACACTAAATCAATTTCCTTTTTATGAATATTAATAAATAATTCATGTGCACATAATATTTTGACCTTCATATGATATAGTTTTCTCCTCGTTGATTAGGGATTGTGACAAATGTTATTTCATGGTGTCAAGGTGTATATGACACTTATCAAGGTGCATATGACAATTTTACGACACTTGCAACACTTAGGGTGAGGTACTTATGATGTGTAACACACATGAAGCACATAACATAAATCGCAATATTTTTGGTTCACTAAGTAATGAAACAGAGTGTTTCAGGTGCAACAATTTTGGACACATGACCAAAGATTGTAAATTGATTGTTCTTTCAAAGGAACCAAAGCAGAATAGAAAAATTCATAAAAAGGAACCACACAAGATATGGAGAAGAAAGCAAGATCAATTCAACATTGAAGAATGCTCGCTTTCTCTTCAAGTGCAACACAAGAAAAGTGGGTGGTACGTTGAGAACGATTGTTCAAAGCAAGTGATAGGTGACAATAACAAGTTTTTGACACTAAATAAGGAACGATATGGATCAGTTTCATTTGGAAATGATAACTCAACCAAAATTATAGGGAAAGGCACAATCAAGCTTGGAAGAAAAGATGCCAAGGAAAAAAATGTTCTACTCGTCGAAGATATGAAGAACGATCTTCTAAGTGTGTCAAATGTGTGATCAAGGACACAAACTTTTGTTTGAATCTGAAAAATGTGAGATAAGGAAAGAAGGATCAAGAAAATTGGTGGCTACAACTAGAAGAACTCCAAACAACACATATGTCCTAAATGAGATTGGAAAGGAAAAATGTTGCATAGGAAAGGAAAATGAAAGTTGGATCTGGAACAAAAGAATGGATCACATGAACTTTGATAACCTTATCAAATTAAAAAAAAGGAAGCAGTGAAAGAAATTCCCGAGATTTCAAAGCCAATAATTACTCCATGTGAGCATTGTCTAAAAGGAAAGAAAACCAGGACCAAGTTCAAATCAAAAGAGTACTCCACGAAAAAACCATTGGAGATTGTACACACTAATCTATGTGGACCTACAAAAACAAATGGATTAAATGGAGAACAATACTTTATGATACTAGTTGAATACTACACAAGAATGACTGCAGTTTACTTTCTCATGAAGAAGTTAGAGGCATTCGAATACTTCAAGATATACAAAGAGATGGTTGAGACTAAGATGGATTTCAAAATCGAGTGTTTGAGATCAAACAATGGAGGATAATTCACATCAAAGGAATTCATGAATTTCTATAGCGAACATGGAATAAAGAGACAATTCTCAGCAACCAGGACACCTCAGCAAAATGGAGTGGTTGAAAGGAAGAAAAAAATAGTACATGAAATGGCCAAAACCATGTTGAAAGATTCCAAGTGGAGTGACATATTTTGGGCACAAGCAATTCATACAACAGTTCACATCCAAAACAAAGGAATGCTCAGAAGTAATAGTGATAAGACTCCCTACAAGTTATGGAAAGGAAGATCATAAAATGTGAATCATTTCAGAGTACTTGGAAGCAAATGTTATATCAAAAGAGAAGATGGCAGGCTTGGAAAATTTGACTCTTGAGTTGACAAAGGCATACTAGTTAGGTATTCAAGAAAAAGAAAAACATATAAATTCTTCATTTCAAGACTCAATAGAATCGTGGAAAACATCAATGTAACGATTGATGAGACAAATGTACATAAGGACAAGGAAGGAAGCAATGAATTAGAAGAGCAGGATGACGAAGAATATCTAAAAGAATAAGAAGTAGAAGAAGAATCATAAGAAGAAGAGAAACCAGAAGCAGAACAAGAGGAATATGAGCAACATATACCTCCTAAGACACCTAACCGATGAGTACAGAAAAATCATCCACCAGAAAGATTATTGGGAATAAAGATACAGGAGTTGAAACCCAAAGAAGAATAAGATCACCAAAACAACACCACCTAGCATTGTTATCTATAGTTGAACCAAGAAAATTTGAAGAGGCCAACAAGGATGAACACTGGATCAAGACTATGGATGAAGAATTGGATCAGATAGAGAAGAATGACACATGGGAACTGGTTCCTAGACCGAAAGACAAGAACGTGATTGGCACAAAATGGGTATTTCGGAACAAGATGAATGAAAGTGGACATGCAACCATAAATAAAGTGAGGCTAGTATGTAAATGATATTCCCAGGTTGAGGGAATAGACTTCGAAGAAAAATTTTCCCCAGTTGCAAGAATGGAAGAAATTAGATTAATCTTAGCTTATGCGTATTCAAAGAAGATCGAGCTGGTATATTAGATCGATGTGAAATTAGCCTTCCTAAATAGAGCGTTAGAAGAAGAAGTTTACATCGAGCAACCAGAAGGATTTCAACTGTCAGAAAGGGAATATTATGATTGCAGGTTGAAGAAAACATTCTATGGTCTCAAGCAATCCCCCAGATTTTGGTACTCAAGGTTGGACATGTATTTACTACAACAACGGATCAGGAAATGCAATGCAAACAATAATCTCTACATATAGGTAGATCGTGATAGCATATTGATAATTGAAGTTTATGTTGATGACATTATTTTTGGAAGCGATGATGACATGGTGAGTCAGATGTTTGCTAAATACATGCAAAATGAGCTCGAAATGTCTTTGTTTGGTGAGTTGAATTTATTTTTAGGACTTCAGATATATCAACGTGATATAGGTATATTTATTTCAGAGACCAAGTATATCAAAGGAATGCTAAAAAAGTTTGGAATGGAAGATTGTAAGCCCGTAAGTACTCCTATTCAAACCAGTTGCAAGTTGAGAAAATAAGATGAATCCAAGTATGCAGATCAAAGGCTCCACAAATACATGATTGCCAACTTACTCTATGTGACATCATAAATATCGGATGTGATGCAAGCAATTGGATAGGTAGCAACATTTTAAGCAACACCAAAGGAAACACATGTTATGTCAATAAAGAGAATATTCAGATATCTCAAAGCAACAAAAGATTGTGGTTTATGGTATCCAAAAGGAAATGAACTATCTCTAGTTGCTTATACAAATGCAGATCAGGATGGAAGCATTGACGACAAAAGAAGTACAAGTAGAGAAAATTTCTATTTGGGTGAGTGTCTAGTATCCTGGTTAAGAGAGAAACAATCATCAATATATTTGTCTACAATAGATGCATAATATATTGTAGCAGCAATGTGTTGTACTCAGGTCCTCTGGATGAAACAAAATTTGTAGGATATACAAGTGGAGTATGATGAGCCCATTCCGATATTTTTTAATAACACAAGTGTTATAAGTATCTCAAAGAATCTAGTTATGCATTCCAAGATGAAACACATTTTGATCAAGTATCACTTTCTACGAGAATAGACTACAAAGAAGAACACCAAGATAGAGTACATTGGGAAAAAAGACCAAATGGAATATATCTTCACCAAACCTCTTCCGAGGGAGAATTTTGAATATCTTTGACAGAGACTTGAAGTCAAGAAATTTTGAATGCTTTTCATATATGTCAATGATTTACATGAGGAAGCACCATGTAGAGAAAAAGTCAGCAGAACGATCTAAAGCTTGCGGATAGGGGAAACAACCCCAATAAGAGTGCAGACAAGGGGAGTATCCCCAAGGATAGTGCAGATAGAGGGAGAAACCCCAAGAAGAGTGAAGACACAAGGAGTATCCGCAAGACGAGTTCAGACAAGGGGAGAATCCCCAAGGAAATTTACCCTTTTCCATTGATTTCAAAGGGGGAGAGAATGATCAGATGCAGGGAAATGGAGAGAAGGATCATAGTTATAAATACAGAGGGATCGATGGTCACAAGGGGAGCCTAAGCATGTGCATATGCATTTCCATTCCATCAGTATTGAGGTATTGCATCAGAGTGTTTCCATCAATGCCAAAGGGGGATATTGTTGAAAGATTGGTTTCCATTGATGTCAACCCTTGAAGAAGTCAGGAATCCCTGAAGGTATGGTTATGAAACTTGTAGTTGATCAAGGAAAAAGGACATGGAGGGTAGTGTAAATGCAGGTAAATCATTCATGGATGAACAATATGCATCATGTTGTTTCCGATGATATGTGGCACACCACATGGTTCCTCATGGTTGAGGAGTTATGGCCTTGTGAAGGTGGAGGGCCCTAAAGAATGATCTAGAAGCCCCTAGAAGGTCAACAAGAATTTATAGGTCATTTATTAAAGGTAAAGTAGTTTCAATAAGAATTTAATTAAGGGTAAGGTGGTTTCAACAAGAGAGTGTTGGTTATCCCTAAAATAAGGAAAAGGGGTAAAACAGTTACAAGCTAACCCCTAAAGGAAGTCACTTGGTAAGTATAAATAAGACTTCAAGAGACTCTTATTAACACCTATTTAACACATTGAGTATCTATGTTTTAAAGTGTTATGTGAGGGTACTATTGACAGATCTGAAGTAATGAGTCTGAGTCAGTGAAGTTTAGTGAAGAGAGAAGTTGCAAGAGCTAAAGGGATGAAGTTGATCTTACTTTTCTAAGGTTTTCCTGAGGCTATCCACAAGTTGCAGTGAAGGAAGAGCATGAACATACACGAGTTGCATTGAAGGAAGAGTTCGGAAATCCACAGGGTTCCATGAAGGAAAATGTGGACGCAAAGAGAAGCAAACAAATACTTGAGTTGCAGAAGAAGTGGGGTGCATACATTCACGAGCCATAGTGGGACACATCGCAGACATCCATGAGTTTAAAATGCACATGGTGTGGATCTGTTGAGGAAACTGAAGTTCAGAAGATCAAATCCATCAGGTCAACTATAGTTTGAGAGGTATGGTTTATTGTGTATGTTAGGGTCTATATTTTGCAGTAGTCCAACACATAAATGTCTTAGTAGTTCATAAGTATTTGATTTGGGAGACTTTCTTGTGGTTCTTGGTATGAGGGTTTGAGTGGATTTGATGAAGTATAGTAGAAGTGACAAGTTATGACAATGACAGTGACATATCAATACCAAATTGATTGATTCAGTGGTAGTGACAGGCTGTCTACATTTATAATTTTGGGTGGTTGGACGGGACAATGAAAGGGGCTTGTATCCTCCTTTCGGTTGGTGCCGGAGAATTGGGGGGTTGGAGCCTCCTTCCAGTTGTAGTTGGAAAATAAGGAATTTGGTGCTTCCTATGAATGTATTTCTTCTGACATACAAGAAAATCATTATGTGGTTTTCTTCCACATTAGGTTTCCACGTAAAATTCTGGTGTACTATGTATTTGTGGTTGCTTATTTTTCATGGTTGATTTTTATTGTTGATGATACATTGAATGCTAATGTTAAACTATTGAACACTACTAATAAATTTGAAGAATACATATTGTGGTTAAAAGTGGTAATAAAGTACTCATATTGATTCACCCCCTCCTCCCTCTCAGTATTCCAACACCAACAAGGTTGGATAAGAAAATGATGGTGGGAAAGAAGAAAATGGTTGAGAATAACATCCACAAGGTATCTAGCCCTTGATTCATAACAAAGTGAAACATATCCAGTTGAGTATTTGAAGCCCATGATTTGGGTTTCGCTATTACACCAACAGCTCTAGTTATTGTAATTTTATGCTTTAATTTCTTGAAAAGTGGCGCACAAATGTAGACTTTGTTTCCCATATGACCATTCAATGTCATGGATATTTTAATAAAACATATTTATCTATCTATCCATCTTCCACTGTTTTCGATTTAGAAAATTACATCTGTCATTGGTTCAATGAGTAAGATAATTTTCTTTTTAAAAGAATGTAAATTATTTTCTGTCACCCCAACTAGTGGTTGAGCGCTAAAGTATCAATGATGACCTTAAATGTCAATTCCCACAGTATAAGAAGCTCTCATTTTTTTTTCTTCTCTATAAGCCTTCATACAAGGTTGTCCAAGGATCCTTCTTTGATCATAGTCACGCGTATACCAAGTTCACTTACCTACACCCTTTATAAAATCCACCTTATAGACTTAATCTCAATTTCTCTCCTTAAGGTATTCAATCACATCATTGGATCGAATCCTCCTTGCCCCTTCATTCTATGGTACACAAATTGTATTAATGGTAACATGCGTTAACTCGCAGCCTTCGCTCCACTCAAGAACTTCTACCACGTGACCTAATCTCATGACCGAGAGCTAAGTATCTCGAGGGGCTGAGTTCCGAACTGAATTGCCATGCTAAGGGGGGCCATAATAAATAATATACTGACGCATCTCAAGGCCTTTTATGGCTAGTATCATTTTTCATCCTCATACAAAATTAAGCCGTTTGTTATTCCACCATGCGAAATAGACCTTAACACTAGATATTCTCCTCTCTAAGTACGATCAACGATCAATAGTATTCTTGGTCCTCAGATATAATCCAACGGTTGGGACTTAATCAAGTAGTGGGAGGACGAATGGTTTATACTAGGATTTCCTTAATGAAAATACGATGGCCTTCTTTAAATCTATTTTTGGATCCAACGATCACGAACATTTCTAAACTGGCAGTGAGATATTAACTAATTTTCCGATCGGACGACGCATGTAGCTCCTCCAGAATCTTAATAATCATTTACCGGTAAATGGATAGCATCATCAATCCTTCATAGTGATTTATGATCACATCCACGATGCTCGTCATTCATTCCATGAGTTTCCTCTTCCTCGACCTTTTACACTTGCAACTTGTTAAGATCATTGATCCTTTATAGTGATCAATGATCACCTCGATGACAACCTTTGAAGACTCAATTCTTCTTAGAACTGCAACACACAATTCCTTAGATACACAGAGGCCTTTTAACACTTGTAAATAGATCCTAATAATCCTATGACAGATATATCCCTTCAATGAAACAAAGACTTTCTCTTTAATACTTGAAACTAATCATTTCTATTACTCGAATATACACATTGTACACATAGATTACGTAAGGATTTCAAGGCCTCTTAGACCTAGATCTCATCTAATAGGTCTTTTATCTCTCTTGGCCTGATCTGCCTTTACTTGGCCATCCTCCTTTGGTCTGATTTTCTCTTTTCCTGACCAACCTTGAATGCCTCTAAGGCTTACAATTTTATACAAAAGGATCCTGGAACCAATTCTAGTTCAGATCCACTCTATACTCAATAACTCCCTAAGATCCACAAGATATTCTAGAAATCCTAACATTTAGGATTCTCAAATCCTCATGAGATCTACCTTACTCTAGATATTTCAACTCCTCTCAACCCTCAAGATCTCTTCTTAGAAGAAGATTTGATTACAATACAAGCCACTCATAAATTCTAGATTTTCCTATAAAACTTAGGAAATTACAATAAAATTCCTTTAGGGAACCAAATCCTTAGGAAAATGAAACACTCCCTAGGTATAATCAAATGTACAAGATTTTGGAGGCGGGATGCTACTGCATTAGACTCCCCAGAAATAAAAACTATTCATGATCTCATGATCACGAGTTCCTTCAACTGCTTCATTCTTCTAATGTCCTCCAGGGTCCCAAATTTTATGTTGAATCTCTCTGCTTGCTTCATTGTTTTCATGTTGCCTTGTTGTTTCTGATTGTAATTCTCCTAGCTTCCACATCTTATGCTGCAATTCCCTACTGGATTTGCTTTGGAAATCTTCCCTTCTCACTTTCTTCATGATGTTGCCTTGCTTCCCACTTTATCTGTTGATGTAGATTTTCCTTTCCTCTACATGTCTTCTCTGAGACATCTTCACCATCAACATCCTTATTAACTCAATCTCAATGTCTAGTCTATCCATTGGATGGTACATCTCTTTTCTGAAAACTTGTTGTTGTTACCTTGGCTGAATTTTTCTATTGTTGTTGTCCACTTTCTGTTGCTTATTGTCTCCAATTATGCCACTATTGATTGACATCTCCATGTATTCTTTAAAATTAGTTTGAACTAAGTCTTCAAACCTTTTTCAGTCTTCTTGTCCTGCATCCTTAATCATCCATTACTCTAATAATTTCAATTCAACCTCAAAATTCATCGATGGAGATATGATTTCCACTTCAAGAAATATTTTAGATGCCACTTCCCCTTCATGTTCACTTTCCTTTGCTAGGCCCACAATTTCCAATTTAAATTGAAAATTAAAATTTACTTTTACCTCTTTAGATGCAACAAGCACCTCTCCTTCACTGTTAGGCACTTCTAAACATGTTTCCTCTCTGGTTGTAATTTCTCCTCTTCCTAACTTAGGTTCCATCAACAATATTTCCAATAGCTCTACCTCTTTATCCCACTTTGAAGGCATTGCATCAGAATTCTTCTCTTCATCTTCCCTTTGGCTATCTTCATAAGCCAATTATTTTGTGTTCTCTGCAGAAATAAGTTCTTCTAATTGTCTGTCAGCAATCCCATTAGAAAAATGTGTATGTATTTCTCCTTCTTGGGTGTCTTCATGAGACACTCTTTCCTCATCCCCCATAAGAATGTAATTCTGATCCTATCTTCTTGAAATGTTTTTATACATTTCTTTTTCTTCCTTCTTAATGTTGACAACTTCAAATGGTTCATTACTTGCTAAACCTGCAAACACACACATATTCTCAATCTTAAAAACATAAGGCTCTTCAGCTTCATTTGATTCCTCTGTTATCATGTCTATATGATGATCTAAACTCTCCAAAGAGGTCATGAGACTTCCTATAATTCTATGATCTCCAGTCTCCAAGCATTATGTGATACTCTCAATAGGTCTCCTCTCAACATTATCCTCTCCAAGGATGTCTCCTTACTCTGGTTCACAATAGTGAACTTCTCCTTTTTTCAATGGCCTTAATTTAAACTCAGCTCCTCTGAGTTTATCCTTTTCCATCAAATCATTTAACCTATGCTTCAATTCCTCCAAGACTTTCCTCAACTTCTCTCCAAATAACTGCATTACTAGCCATTTGACCCTCTTCACTTTCCATCCTCTTCTCTGGTAATCTTTCATATTCTCCTGTAGTAGGTGTTCCATGTAATTGAGTCGTATATTTAAATCAACCATTTCTGTATCAAGCTCCTCTTGACTCATCCTCTTCCTTATGCCATCTTATTTGGCATATTTTCTTTTTCTATTGTGGCTTTCCTTTGAACCTCAACAATGACTCACAATAGTCATTATCACCATTTCCTTTGTGAATTTCATCTTGTTCACCTATGCACTACATTCAAGCCTCCTCTTTCAACAAGTCTCCATACATGTTGCATCCTACCTCATCAAGCTATCTCCTTTGAGATTAACCTTTTGGTACTTATGGTTCTTTCTCCTAGAACCTCTTGAGCAAACTCTGCTCCTCTAGGCTCTGCAGCTTCCACTTCCCTTGGAGAACACTCACTTTGTTTTCTTAGTCCAATATATGTTGGATCTATCAATGTTATTTTCCAGTACTTCCTCTAAGATCTCACATGCTCTTCCTCTTCCAAGAACAAAACTAGTTCTTTGCTACAACTCTCATAGTTGTTTGTTGCTACCAAATCTCCTCAGTCTGCTTCAACCTGCAAAAAAATATTGAAACTAGAGTTAGAATTAAAGCCAAATTAATATCCTCAAGATATTATCATGATCTTGGCCCCTCTTTGATTCATTCCCTTGAATCAATTTAATTTCTGTTAAGAACCAAATATCAATATAGCATAGAAAAACCTCAGAAAAAGTACTCAACGCCTTCAAAAAGAGATAATTTCAGATAATAAGCCTCTTCGAGGGGGAAACCTCCTTTTACCCCACTTAAATGTTCAAGTACAAGATGA